>JAXQQM020079352.1:0-162752 GCA_034641835.2 Pinus albicaulis | reverse complement strand
GAATATGAACTGTTGGGAAAAATACTGAGAGGGGGGGGGTGAATCGTTATTTACCCGTATTCTGCACCACTTTTTTACTGCAACAGAAATACTGTCACTACATCGAATCCGTACTCGCGTATATACGCGGATACCCTTTACGAAACTCGCGTATACACAGATATCTATTTATGTCATTAGTTATTCACTTAAATCATTCCTTCATTTATTCATCAGATATTGAATAAGCAGTAAACATGTGCAGTAAGAACAGAATAAATCATCACACAAAGCATCACACATGAACACCAGGATTTTTAGGTGGAAACCCAAGTCGGGAGAAAACCACCGCTGCAGTTGCTCAGCCTTCAATATTTTATTATAGAGAAAACATCTTATAACATATGTGCTGGTGCAGACTCCTACCAGCACGCAGGCACCCACCTGCGCTCGTTTACCAGCCTCTCCTGGAAGGGAGCTCCAACCCCCTGACTCGTTTACCAGCCTCTCCCGGAAGGGAGCTATGACCCCCCGCTCTCGTTTACCAGCCTCACCTGGAAGGGAGCTACAACCCCCTGACTGAAGGCTACAACCCTCAGCACCACCTTGGACCACGTTTCATCAATTTTCACACTGGATCCAACAACTTCAATAGAACACAACTTGCAGACCACAATTCATCATATTTCCGGACTGAACCCTTTTCATACTTTTAAGCACAAACATACATCATCAACAGATACATACCGATTCAGACAACCCAGATCAGATAGCAGTAATACAGCAGAACAGATCAGATATTTCATACCCTTGCTTCAGCAAACCCTAGTTTGCATACGCGCTTTTACTTCACTGATGTCGCGTATATACGCGCTTCCGTCCACACAAACCAGCGTATACCTCAGTGTATATTTTATTGCGCATACGCGTTTTCTCTTCGCTGAAGCCGCGTATATACGCGCTTCCTCCGCGGCGAAGTAGCGTATAGATCTTCAATCATTACAGAGCAGCATACTTCATCAGATCAGATATTCAGTTCAGATCTACCCTTTTGCTTCAGACAGATGTTTGCCTAGATGTTCGCCTCATCACAGATCTAAGCCTTCCATAATCAGATCTAGCAAATACAAGAGAAATTCAGATCTAGATCCCCTTCTTCATCATTGGTGCATCATACATTCAGATTTATCATTCAAGTGTAACCGTTTCCATTCAAATATACTTCAGAGAGAAGTATTCATTCAAGCTCAGACATCTTGCACCCACACTCATGTTATGCACAATGAATTTTTTCTCCTTATATAGGTTTATCCTTTTTCAATACCATGAGCCCCTTTTTCAATACCATGGGCCAAAACAATACCATGAGCCCAAAACTACCTGGACGGGGTCAATTAGGCGGATCATTACCCAATACAATGGGTCAATACCATGGTGGTTACCCTTGGTTTTGCACTTTTTGAGCGCTTTTGCCCATACGCGAATTGGCACATTATTTTCCGCGTGCATACGCGACTTCCCCTAGGCAAATCCTCGTATACAAAGAGACATACTCTTTTCATCATGTTTTGAGCACATTCTGAATTCCTTTCTTCATTTCCTTTTGTACACACTGTAGATTCATCATATTTTCTTCATCAGGAACATATTCTTTCAAGCACAACTTCATCAAGTTGTCATCATCTTCATCAGGTGGGTTGCCTTTCAAGGACATCACTCAGCATCATATTGTCAACAAACATTATATCACATCAGATTTACATTATTTACCAAGTCCATCAAGGACAACACATGTCACAACACATGTCAACAGTCGCATGTCTTCATCTTCATTCAGTGGGTTGCCATCAAGGACAACACTCTGCATCATATTTCCAACAATCTCCCCCTTTGGACTTGATGGCAACCATGATGGTGTTTGGTTACCATAACAGATAGATACATTAAGAATACAATGACACCATGTCATTCTCCTTATTTTCCATGTCACTCTCTCCATTTTTGGCATCATTCAAACACCATGACACTCTCCCCCTTTGACATCAAGGGCAAAGGGCACATCATTATCTTCATTCACACACCATGTCACTCTCCCTCTTTGACATCAAGGGCAACGGACAAAACCAGCAGATCAAAACCAACACACTCACCCCCTTTCTCCTTATGTAGAAGAAGCGTTCTGCAGATCTGATGTATACTGAAGTGACCAAGCTCCCCCTGAGTTCATGCTGAATCTTCAAACATATTTTCAATGAAGTACATGACTCTATGAAGTTCCTATCACCAATGACTCATACTTACATCAATTATCCAACCAAGTGGATTTACATATGAGACTCAAGTACCCAACAAAGTGGGTTTACAAATTTGACTCAGCTACCCAACCAAGTGGGTTTACAAACATGACTCAGCTACCCAACCAAGTGGGTTTACAAATTGACAAGTCCTTACATGACTGAATATTACAATTTTACAACATGGGTCTCAACTAGACCTTTTCATCAAAGTACAAATATGAATTTTCATAATTAATACCAAAAAGACCTCAAGAGAGATCATATATCAGAACCACCATAATGCCAACAATGCATTATACTCAGCAAAACTAATGCTCCCCCTGAATCTGTGCAACCAAGAAATCTTTCCAAATGACTAAGGCTCCCCCTTAGTTTGTGCATCCTGAAAACTTCCACCAACAAATCATCAAGGCATCTTCATCAAAACATTAGAAACAGACTTATGAGAACTGGAACACCACCAGAGATAATAAATAAAGACAAAGAAATAGTGTCAAGAGAGCTTCACTAACCAAAAATTGTTTCAAGAACCAACCACATGTTTTCTGTTTAACCTCGTTGAGGATATTGATCGTGTTTCAGAAACCCGCATCCATCGCCATTCTAAAATTATGTATTTTGTTTTTCGACTGCGCAGAACACTCCCGCCTTCTCGTCTTAGATATTCAACGGGGCCCCCGGGCAAGAGAGGTTTAGAAAGATATCAGCAACTTGTTCTTTGGAGGAAACATATCTAATCTCACCTTTGTTCAAGCACTTGTTCACGTAAGAAATGATACAAATGATACTTGATGGGAATGTGCTTGGTCTTCGAATGCATAACAGGATTTTTTGAGATACTGATGGCACTTGTATTATCACACATAATGGAGATAGGAGTTGCACATTTGATTTGAAAATCTTGCAAAGTTTGCATCATCCATAGGAGTTGAGTGCAACAAGATGCGGCAGCTACATACTCTGCTTCAGTTGTTGATAAAGCAATAGAATTTTGCTTCTTGCTGAACCAAGATACTAACCGGGGTCCCATATAGAATGCACCACCACTAGTGCTTTTTCGGTCATCAACACTTCCAGCCCAATCTGCATCAGTGTAAGCATGAAGAGTAAGATCAACATTATTTGGATACCATAGACCATAGTCTTGAGTTCCTTGTAGATATTTGAAAATTCTTTTCACAGCCTGAAGGTGAGACTCTTTTGGATTGGCTTGGAATCGTCCAGCAATCCCAACTGCATGCATAATGTCTGGTCTAGTTCCAGTGAGATAAAGTAGACTTCCTATCATTGATCTGTAATCTGGTTGATTCACCGTGGGAGAATCATCATGAGAACTGAGATTGCATCCGGTTATCATTGGAGTGCTTACAGGTTTGCATTCTTCCATGCCATACTTCTTCAGAATTTGCTTAAGATATTTTGCTTGTGATAGGAATATACCATATGTAGATTGATGCACTTGTAAGCTAAGAAAGAAAGTTAGTTCCCCAAGTAAAGACATTTCAAATTCTTGCTGCATGACAGAAGCAAATTTCTGACTCATAGATTCTTCGTTACTCCCAAAAATGATATCATCAACATATACAACCACAATCAATAGTTTATTATTTTCAATTTTTGTGTATAAGTTGCTATCAGCAGACCCCTTTGAAAATCCTTGTTGATGAAGATATTTGTCAAGACGATAGTACCAAGCCCTTGGAGCTTGTTTGAGACCATACAGCGCCTTTTTAAGTCTACAAACAAGATTTGCATCATTTCCCAAAATGAATCCTTCTGGTTGCTCTATATATACTTCTTCTTCTAGATCACCATTAAGAAAAGCAAATTTGACATCCATTTGATAAACTTTGATTTGTTGATAACTTGAAAAAGCAAGGAACATTCTGATGGCTTCAAGTCTAGCTACGGGAGCAAAAGTTTCTTCAAAGTCTATACCTTCTTGTTGAGTATACCCTTTGCAAACCAGTCTAGCTTTGTTTCTTACAATATCCCCATTCTCATTTAACTTGTTCTTGAAAATCCATTTAGTTCCAATGACATTTTTATCATGAGGTCTTGGAACCAAATCCCAAGTGTCGTTCTTCTCAATTTGAACAAGTTCTTCATCCATGGCTTGCCTCCAACATTCATATTTGCTAGCTTCATTGACATTGTGTGGTTCAATTGTGGATAGAAGTGCCAAATGATTAGAAGATCCCGTAAGAGTTCTCCTTGTTTGTACACCAGATTCCTTGTCACCCAAAATTTGAGATTCAGGATGATTCTTTTGAACATATCTGGAAGGAGCTTTTCCAGACAGATCATCTTCGGGTTCTTCATTGGATCCATTGTCTACATCATTTCTGTGTGATGTAGAAGGCCATATGTCGCTATCATCTTCATTTGTTGTTTGTTTTTCTTCTTTAGGAGCTGCAGGAGACTCATCAATAACAACATCAATACATTCAACAACCTTTCGAAGCCTTTTATTGTAACATGTGAAAGCTTTGCTTGATGAAGAGTAACCAAGAAATATCCCTTCATCTGATCTAGGTTCAAACTTGCCAAGTTTTTCATCATTATTTTTGATAAAGCATTTACTTCCAAAAACCTTAAAATGCTTCACGGTGGGAGAATTGCCATACCAGAGTTCATATGGAGTTTTGTCACTATTTACCCGAACATGAGCTTTATTGAGAATGTTAACTGCTGTATGTGCTGCTTCACTCCAGAACATGTCAGGAACATTAGAATCAGAAAGCATAGCTCTAGCCATTTGAGCAATTGTTCTATTCATTCTTTCTGCTACACCATTTTGTTGCGGAGTGCCTGCTACAGAGAACTGTCGTTTAATGCCATGTTGTTCACAAAATTCAAAGAATTCATTTGATGAATATTCTCCTCCTCGATCAGATCTAAGACACTTGATTTTTAGATCGAATTCATTTTCTGCCAATGCTTTGAAGCTCTGAAATTTTTCAAGTGCTTGATCTTTGTGTTTAATGAACCCGATCCAACACATTCTAGAGTAGTCATCAATAAATAAGATATAGTATTCTTCCCCACGTAATGACTTTTTCCTCATAGGTCCACAGATATCGGTATGAATGAGTTCAAGAGGCATACTTGATGATCCTTCTTTGGCATTAAATCGTACTCTGGTCTGCTTACCAAATTGACAAGATTTGCATATGGTACTTTCTGGAAGATTGACCTTGGGAAGATCACGAACAGCTTGAAGTCTGCTTGCTTTGTTGATTTGAGAGAAGCTCAGATGCCCCAGCCTTCTATGCCATAGCCAATTTTCTGAAGACTTGCTCAAGTAACATTGATCTATGCCATTTAGTACATACAGGTTGCTTGGATTTCTTTTTCCTTTTATAATGATTTTACCTGTATCAAGATCACGAACCATACATTCTTTGGAACTGAAGACCACTTCTGCTCCTTGATCACACATTTGACTAACACTTAACGGGTTATGCCTTAATCCATCCACATACATGACATCTTTAGCCTTCACCTTTTCTTTTATAAATACTGACCCTTTTCTTATAATTACAGCAGGAGTATCATTTCCAAATGTAACTTTCTTTTCCTTTTCTAGAGCATTATAAGTATGAAGTTTGCTTTTGTCACCTGTCATGTGTCTTGAGAACCCACTATCGATGTACCATTGATTTTCTTCACCTTCTGCAAATAATGCTATCCCACAATTTTCAACCGGCGGTTCTTTCTTCTTCCACACTTTAGAGCATGAGGGAACATGTTCTTTAGGCTGGATCTTATTCCTGCATTCAGATTCTTCATGGCCAAAGTTATTGCAATAAGTACATTCGACTTCACTTTGAAGAGGAGAAAAATTGTTATAGGTATTCTTCTTTGGTTCAGTATCCAACCTTTTCTTTCTTGCTTCTCTTGTCATGATGGTTTTATATGCCACATATTGAATAGCTTTATGACCAAAATTGTGACAAGCGAAACATTGCCCATTGAAGTAGAAATTTCTGCGATCTTGGAATCTTCTATTTGAGTTTACCTGTTGGTTGTAGTGTCTTTGAAAGCTATCCCTGTTAGTGTTCCTTGAATTGAGATGGTCCTGCTTTCCCTGTAGAGATCCTCTATTCCCTTGCTGAGTGGCTGAATGTAGTAAACCACCTGTAACTGCTTTTAGATAGTTTGCTGCTGAAGTTTGAGAAGATTCTCCGGTATATCCCAGACCTGTCTTTATAAGAGGAGAACGTTGTACCTTGATAATCTCATCTAAGGTTTCAGATCCTTTAGCAAATCTAAGATTCAAGGTCTTTGCTTTCTCTACTTCTTTTCTTTGAGTTACCACTTCACATTCTAGCTTTTCAATATGTTTCTTTGCTTCTTCAAGCTGCTTTTCAACAGTCTCTCTGATCACCTTTTGTTCTTCTAAGAGAATTTTACAATCTTCTAAGCGAAGTTTGAGTTGATTATTTTCTTCAAGAAAATCATTTTCCTCTAGAGCATCCATAAACATATCCTTTTCTTCCTTTTGTTCAAAGGCCATGAGAAGTCTAAGATCTTCTTCACAATCTTCCTCACTATTAGATGACCCATCACTATCTTCATTAGTATAGTAACTTTTCTTAGAGCTAGATCTGTTCTCATTCCTTCTAACGACTTCTTTTCCTTTATAAGGACATTTTGCAGCATAATGACCAACTTTTTCACACTAAAAACATTTGAAGGGAAGCTTACCTTTGAATCTTCCAGTTCCTAGTTGGAGTTTTCTTACGAAATTTTCTTCTTCTTCATCGGAAATATAGCTGGATTCTTTGACAACTTCCTTTTCCTTTCCTTTTGTAGAAGCCTTAAACGCAGCTTCTCTTACTTGAGAAGGACCTCCTTGTCTCATTTCAAAAGCAGTCAGAGTCCCATGTAATTGAACAATAGTAAGAGTTTGCAGATCTTGCCTTTCTTCAATAGCGAAGACTTTAGAGTAAAATTTTGGAGTCAAGGATCTTAAGACTTTTTCAACCAGAGTAGTATCAGTTTTAGTTTCACCCAAATTTCTCATTCGATTGACAACATCATCTAGACGATGGAAGAAACTGGCAACACTTTCATCACTATGCATCTTCAAATTTTCATATTCAATTCTAAGAGTTTGGAGTTTTGCATTTTTTACCTTTGTATCTCCTTCATAGCTCAGAATGATTTTGTCCCATATATCTTTTGTTGAATGTAGCTGCATCACTTTAGCAAATTCTGATTCAGACATGCTTCCCAGCAAAACATTTACTGCTTTGGCATTGGTTTCATACTTCTTCCTTTCTGCTGCATCAGTAGGAATACTTGCCGGGTATTGATAACCTTCTTCCACGATTGCCCATACATTTGCACCAAGACTTTGCAGATATGCTTTTGTACGTACCTTCCAGAATATCAGATTGCTTCCATTGAATATAGGTGGCTTTATAGACATTATTCCTTCTTGACTTCCCATTGCGACGAATCTCCTTTAAGCGATCAAGCTTCTCCACAAGGACCTGCTCTGATACCAATTGTTGGGAAAAATACTCAGAGGGGGGGGTGAATCAGTATTTACTGCATATTCAAAACTTTCACTTTTTCTTGCTTCTAAAATGCATACGCTACTTTCCTGAACCAGACTTGCGTATATACGCGGATACCCTTTACGAAACTCGCGTATACACAGATATCTATTTATGTCATTAGTTCTTCACTTAAATCATTCCTTCATTTATTCATCAGATATTCAATAAGCAGTAAACATGTGCAGTAAGAACAGAATAAATCATCACACAAAGCATCACACATGAACACCAGGATTTTTAGGTGGAAACCCAAGCTCCAGAGAAACCACCGCTGGCAATAAGCCAAACCTTCAATATTTTATTATAGAGAAAACATCTTACAACATATGTGTCAGGCGCTAGATTTCTGACCAAAGACGCAGCACCCACCGCGCTCGTTTACCACTCTCTCCCGAAAGGAGCTACGAGCCCCCGACTCATTTACCGTGCCTCTCCTGGAAGGGAGCTCCCACCCCCTGACTCGTTTACCAGCCTCTCCTGGAAGGGAGCTACGACCCCCGATCTCGTTTACCAGCCTCACCTGGAAGGGAGCTACAACCCCCTGACTGAAGGCTACAACCCTCAGCACCACCTTGGACCACGTTTCATCAATTTTCACACTGGATCCAACCAACTTCAATAGAACTCAACTTGCAGGCCACATTTCATCATATTTTCATACTGGACCCTTTCCATACCTTTAAGCACAAACATACATCACCAACAGATACATATCAACACAGATCAGTTAGCAGAAACACAGCAGAACAGATCAGATATTTCATACCCCTTGCTTCAGCAAACCCTAGTTTGCATACGCGCTTTCCCTTTACTGATGTCGCGTATATACGCTCTTCCGTCCACACAAACCAGCGTATACCTCAGTGTATATTTTATTGCGCATACGCGCTTTCTCTTCGCTGAAGCTGCGTATATACGCGCTTCCTCCGCGGCGAAGTAGCGTATAGATCTTCAATCATTGCAGAGCAGCATACTTCATCAGATCAGATATTCAGTTCAGATCTACCCTTTTGCTTCAGACAGATGTTCGCCTAGATGCTCGCCTCATCACAGATCTAAGCCTTCCATAATCAAATACAAGAGCAATTCAGATCTAGATCCCCTTCTTCATCATTGGTGCATCATACAATCAGATTTATCATTCAAGTGTAACCCTTTCCATTCAGATATACTTCAGAGAGAAGTATTCATTCAAGCTCAAACATCTTGCACCCACACATATGATTTGCACAATGAATTTCTTCTCCTTATATAGGTTTATCCTTTTTCAATACCACGGGCCCCTTTTTCAATACCACGAGCCCAAAACTACCTGGACGGGGTCATTTAGGCGGATCATTACCCAATACAATGGGTCAATACCATGGTGGTTACCCTTGGTTTTGCACTTTTTGAGCGCTTTATCCCATACGCGACTTGGCACGTTCTTTTCCGCGTGCATACGCGACTTCACCTAGGAATATCCGCGTATACAAAGAGACATACTCTTTTCATCATGCTTTGAGCACATTCTGAATTCTTTTCTTCATTGCCTTCTGTTCATACTGTAGATACATCAGATTTCCTTCATCAAGGACATATTCTATCAAGCACAACTTCATCAAGCAAGTTGTCATCATCTTCATCAAGAGGGTTGCCTTTCAAGGACAACACTTAGTATCATATTGTCAACAAACATCATATCACATCAGATTTACATCATTTACTAAGTCCATCAAGTCAAGCATAACTTCATCAGGTGGATTGCCATCAAGGACAACACATGTCAACAGTCGCATGTCTTCATCTTCATTCAGTGGGTTGCCATCAAGGACAACATCCTGCATCATATTTCCAACATGAACATCGAGGATGAAAATCACTTCCTCTTAGAGTGCCCCACGTACAACCACATTATAGCTCAATTTCGTAATATTTGCTACAATACTAACCTTCCTAGCCTTTTAATATGTCAAAATTATACTAAGCTCAGGAGGCTTCTCTCCAATATTTTTGAGCATAGGAATAAAATATTAAAATCAAACTAAACAAATATTTTCTTTAGGTCCGATAGACCAAATATTGGTCTCAGTGGACGTTAACTATCATCATCATCATCATAAAGAAATCATAAAATAGAAGAACATATAGATTCTAAAGTGTGACAATATAATGAGTGCTACATTAAAGTAATAATGTAACAACTCAAAAATAACAATAGTGGCTTCTATCTGGCACAAAAATAACATGCAGAGGCTACATGGGGCATAGGGCACATCAATAACAATATGGGAGCTACACTAGTATTATAGGGACCTAACATGAGGACTTGGCATAAATTCTCAATTTCTTCATTAAATGACCCAAGGATAATTAGAAACTATATAAGGACGTAGCATGGTGACTTGGCATAATTCCTCAAGCTCCTTATTGAATGACCCAAGGAAAATTGACAACTATAAGAAATGTTGGTATAAGAAGTAAAAGATAGCATTCAACTATACACTTTTCCTAGTGATGAACAATTTTGTAATTAACACGAAGGCTAGTTAACCTAAATGGATATAGAAGGGTGGATCATGGACCCAAACAACCTTATAAACAAGTTTTAAGAATGTGCAATTAGAATAACGGTTGGAAATTGCACCTTTATAGATGGTGGATAGACTTGATGCTATGGATAGTGCATGTTGAAAGTTGTGGTCTAGCCTACACGATGTGAATCGGGTGAAAATGTGATGTTTGGTTACACTTTTTTCCTTTTTTTAAGAAAGAAATTTCATTTTTTTCTGTTCTTCAAATTTCTGCAAGCCAAAATAATTTTTCTATTTAGAATTTCATTTTGCAATAAAAATAAAAGTTGTCGAAAATTTATTAGCTTTCTATTACTTATTTTTTGGAATTTTTTTAGACACGTTTGATATGTCAACTTAGCGTTTCTTTGAGTGTGTGTTTTTTAACAATAAAAGGATTCATAAAAGGCCATGTTAATACACTCTGGTGTATTCTTTGAAAACTTGGTGTTTTTGAGGAACAAAATGTGTTACAATAATATAAACAGGGTTTACTTCGGTTTCGTTATATTTACGAAACCAACTGATGAATATCATAATTACTAGAATTTTTTGAATTGATCCAATATGAAAAAACTGCATATTTTGAATATATTTTGGGACGCACAAAATTTATCCACATATAAGTTATAAACTAAAAAAATAAAAACCACCCATTACAGATGACAGACCAATGTAATGCACCATTATTTTTTCAAAAAACTTTCAGTGTATTTTGGAAAATACAAAATATTGATTTCACTCAATCATAATGACCTTCAGAAATTGTTTGCACCGATTTTATTAAAAAATTAATTAAAAGTGGTAAATATTTATGAAATTTCATAAAAGTTATATTTCATGAAAATAGATTGAATTATGAAAATTCTTGTCTTGGTTCTGATAGTTAATTCACAAAGTTTCATGGAGTTTAATCATTCCAAAGTTGAAGAAATGTATTCAGAGCTCGTCTCTGCATAAATGCAGACATGTTAGTTCAACCGAACTTTCAAAAAAAGTTTGGTCGAATTGCCATTTTCCCCAACGACCCGTCAAGTCTAACAACACAAAAGTTCGACTGAACTTTTAATTTTCTTTACGTCAGCTTGAAAATTCAACGAAGCCCCTCCAAAAAAACATTTCGTGACAATATAAATTGGTGTAAACGGATTCTTTATTTTCACATAATTGCACACATATCTTCATTTGGTTTGATTTTGCGAAGGATTTTTTTGGGTTTAAGGACTCTTTTTGGCATAACACTCAAAGGACATTTCTTGGAGGTATAATTTTGTAAAGGATTTTTTTGGGTTTAAGGACTCTTTTTGGCATAACATTCAAAGGAAATTTCTTGGAGGTATGTGATGCATTTTTTCGATGTTTTTTGTGCTTCAGTTTTGTTAATGTATTTTTCTTTTAGAGGTTTTGGGCTTCATTTTCAAAGGATATTTTTTTTGGATGTATTTTGTTTTTTAGAGGTTTTTGGGCTTAATTTCCGAAAGACATTTTTTGGACTTTTTTTGGACTTAATTTTCAAAGGACTATTTTTAGGCTTAATATTCAAAGGACATTTTTGGAGGTATTTTTTAAAATGATATTTTTTTGGAGGCTTTTTGGTCTTAATTTTCAAAGGACATTTTTTGGAGGTATTTTTTAAAGTGGCATTTTTTAGGAAGTTGGGCTTAATTTTCAATGGACATTTTTTGGAGGTATTTTTTTAAGTGACATTTTTTTAGAGTATATGTTTTGGATTGAAGTAAATATTTTATAATGATTTTTTAAAATGAGTTTTTTTCTAACTTTTTAAATGAATTTATTTTGTAGGACTTGGAACGAAATATTTTGAGATTCATTTCATTTTTATAACACATTTTTTCTCAGATTTTTTAAAGAAATTGTTTTGGATTGAAGTATGTATCTTTTGTAAAAAATTTAAAATGAGAGTTTTTTAAATTAAATATTTTGTGATGTTTTTTAGTTGAGTTTTTGTCTAAATTTTTAAAGGAATGTTTTTGAACTTCATACTCAATTATCATGGGAAATCGAAGGAATTGCAAGAGAAAATATGATCAAAGAAGAGACCCTGAGGAGCGTAGAGAACAAGGGAGAGAAACTCGCAAAAAAGAGAGAGAAGAAATCTCAAATAGTGAAATGGAAAATCAACCTCAACTAGAAGTTGAAGCAGGTATGTAAATGTAAATATTATAAATTTGATATTTTAAATTTTCCTAGTGTAAATTGTGAATCTTAATTTTTATTTGATGAACTAATTTGAAAAATATTTTGCAATGTAAACAGAGAGAGATATTCCTCAAAACATTGATGATGAGATACAAAATTTTGAAAAAAATTCAAGTGAAGAAATTATATATATATATATTGAACACATGCAAGTATTATTGAAATTATACATATTATTAATTTAGTTATTTATTTAATGTGTAAACTTATTATATATTATTAATTCGAATATGTACAAATGAAATCAATATGGATGATGAGATGCTAGAAAATGTTGACACTCACACATATGGAGATAAAAAAGCTGACCATGTTATACGATATCATGTTGATTGCATTTTTTATTCGTACTTCATAAAGGGAAATGTGGAAGTTCAAGAACAAATGTTGAAAGGTCTCCTATCATTAAGGAAATTAAAAGAAGCTACGACTTTACTGGGTATTCAAAAATAAAATAAAATAAAGATAAAGAAATGAAAGAAAATGTGATACAAAATATAAATAGTGTTATAAATTGAATTAGGAGTTCTAGATAGAAAAATATTTTAGTTGCATGTAAAGAAATACATATGGCAGTGGTTCCATCAAGTACTAAAGAAAATCGCTTGGTAAAATCTATGGCACGAGCATTAGGAACCTCATGAAAAAAATTGCACAAACATCAAAAATTTTGGTTGCAAATACATGTAACTGATGAAATCACTTTTTGGAGAGCTATTTGTAGGAAACCATACAAAGATTTACTTGCAAAAAATGTTAAAAAAACAATATATGAATATTTCATGAAAAATTCACATGTTTCACCAAATGCAAGGGATGTGATGCGAAGAAGAATAGCACGAAATCAATACAAAACAAATCCAAGACATTTATTGGACACCACTCAGATAGAGTTCTTAAACAAGTTCAAAGAAGAGAATCATCAAATTGATGTCTCAATCATTGCTTTTGTGCAACAAAAACCATGGTATGTAAAACCTATCACCGTACGTGACACTTGTTGTTGTCATTATCATGTCGAATTTCAGTTATATTATGACACATTCCTTAGTTTTGGTAGAACATTTTGGAAAGATTCACCTCCTCATTCCACTATCCGTGATTTCATATCTCAAATTCTATGTGGAAGAGAAATCCATGAAGATTTTATAGGAAAATAAATGTGTTGGTGGTAAAAAATGCGATGATTGTGGAAATTTGACTAAATTTCCACACAAATATTGTACTGATATAAATGATCAATCATTGTCCAAAATGAAAGTGAAATGGAAGAGATGTGAATATATCCATAAATCCATTCAAGCTTACAGTGCTAAAAAAATTGATTTATAAGAAGAAGAAATGTTTGTGATAAATTTTTTCAGAAAGTTTGAGGCAGAAATTTATAAGACACCAAGAGTTCCCATAGAGCTCGATGGTAGGAATTGCAATTAAAAATATCTTGTGAATTTTTTTCAGCAAGGACCATTTTGTCAGTAATTGATTTTGCAAAAAACTACAGATTTGTTCCACAAAAATAAATTCAGAGTGAATACTATCATTATAACCAAGTCTCCATGCTTGTACATATTCTATATAGACATGCTGAATTTTTTTTTTTATCATATAGAAAGCACCAGTGAAAATGAGCATGCTATTAAAGAATATCACTTTTATATCAGTGACGATCGTACATATGATACATATTTTGTACAACACTGTTTTGGAAAGATTTATGGCTCCTTTAAAATTCATGGAATAAAATTAAATGAACATTGGATATGGTTAGATGGATGCGTAGGTCACATCAAATCTTCATGATCATTCTTTTGGTTGTGTTGTCTTCATATGAAAACCCACATTAAATGTTGTTGGAATTTCTTTGAGACTGGTCATGGAAAAGGAGAACATGACGGTCCAGGGGCATGCATAAAATGAGAACTTTGAAGATATCAAATGGACCCCTCTACAAACCGACTTGTGGACACTAAAGAATTTGTTCAATGGTGCATCACTACACTAATCCATGAGACTAATCGATCAAGAGAAGTGCGAAGGTACATTCAATTTAATTTTTATTGGATATCCAATTTTAAACAATGTACATTTATCACAATGATGATTTTTGATGGTATTTTGATATCATATTTACATTATTATTTGAATTTTTAATATAATTTTTTTTGGCATATTGGGTCGAAGATGTAGATAGATCGATTGGAAATGATGTTGAAACAATAAAAGGGACTCGAAAGTTGCATTAAATTAAAAAAAAGTTGTCCACACATGTGTTTTCATTGGATAAAAGAAAATATTCTTTCTTTTGTCATGTTTGCATAGAGAACATAGAATCCAATGATGTTTGTGAAAACAAAATGTATGTAAAAGATTGGAAACATACAGAGTTAAATACAAAGGGGAAAATATATGTTGCCATGTTTGAAGAAATTCAATCAGAGAAAACTACAATATCATCTGATGGCGATCAAGTTTCTGATCTTGTTAGAGAACGTAACATTTGAATTTATTTCAAATGATAGAGATCTAGAAATAGATACTAAAACTATTTTAAAGTTATTTTTTCATGTTAATTATGATATAAATTTAAATACATAACTTTGTTTTATTATGCATGAGATGTTTTTGTTGTAATTGCACCTACTATAAATGATGAAAATATGAACTATTATTTGATGTGTTGCACTGAACGAAAGATTAAATTATTAGAAAAATATAATGATCACGGGTTTCCATATGACAGAGGGTCTATTATACTGAAAGGTTATTTTTTTAGACAAACTAATCAAAGTGGGGATTTTGTTTACTTTGAAGGATATGAACCTGATGTCATAAGTTTTCAATATAGTCACTTGGTGTTTGCAGCACGCATAAAGTTGATAAAGGTTCAATCAAAGAAAAAAATGAAAATTAAGAAATGGAAAATATCAAAATCCGATCATGAACAGATCATTGAAGATGGCATTCCATTGGAATTTTTTTGATTGAACTGCCCAATAATTTCTCCTGTTGGGATTCGTGTTTTAGAACTTACAGAACTGAACTAAAAAATAAACTGCCTTGTTATGTTATCTATGCAAGTGTTTTGGTACATGCACACTAATAATTTATACATGTGTACAAATACACATGTCTAGATTATCTGGTCTAAATGATTTCATACATTGTTTGGTATAATTTGTCATAATGTCATTATTGCAAAGTGTACATATTTGTGTATCTGGCATTGCTCATATAATGAAAATTTGAAGTTACACAATTTTGTTTTAGACGTGCGTGTCTATTAAAATTAAATTATAATATTCATTCTTGAATGCGAAATCTGAGATACGTGTTTTGTAATTTCTATTTTACTATCAACTGAAAGTAGATTTTTTATGTGAATTGATGAAAAATGTTGCACGTACTGGATATATATGTTATAGAACACAATTTAAGTTTTTATGATTGTTTGACACATCTAAGAAGACCTAGAATCTTATGATTGTTTCTCTCACTCACTCTATATATATATGTGTGTGTGTGTGTGTGTGTGTGTGTGTGTGTGTGTTTGTGTGTGTGTGTGCGTGTATTGTACTTCAATCGTTTTAACATATATATTCAAACATGTACTTAAATCATTTCTATGTACATATATTCATGTAATTTTTTTTTTTTTTGAAAAATGACAACATGAATTTAAAAAAAAAAAACATTATATCATAATCACATGCCAAATGTAGTTCAACCATCCAAAACTTGAGTTTTAAAAACAAAACATTATGGATCACAATTAATTCACATGCCAAATTTAGTTTAACTATCCAATAAAAAAAAAACATTATATCACAATCACATACCAAATGTAGTTCAACCATCGAAAACTTTAGTTTTAAAAACAAAAAATTATATATCATAGCATTAATTCACATGTCAAATGTAGTTCAACCATCCAAAACTTTCTTTAAAAACAAAACATTATATCACAACATGTGATCACATGCCAAATGTAGTTCAACTATCCAAAATATGGTTTGTAATTCGATATTTCTACATAGATTCATTTTATATTTTTAAAAAGTTTAGAAAATGACAACTTCAATTTTGAAAACAAAGCATTATATCACATTCACATGCCAAATCTAGTTCAACCATCCAAAATTTTGTGAAAATGTATTCTGAAATTTCCATGTAGAGATTCATTTTATATAAATAACGAATAAAATGACAAGTTGAATTTTAAAAACAAAACATTATATATATATATATATATATATATATATATATATATATATATATATATATATATATATATATATATATATATATATATATATATATATATATATATATATATATATATATATATATAGTTCAATGTATAGTGTTACAAGTATCAAGTTATATATGTCTGCATCTAGATAATACTCTATATAAAAAAGTAAATTTAAGACTAAATCTATCAAATATAATGTTGCACGTGCATGTCAATAATCCTTCAAATATAGATGGATGGAGTGTCTCTCCCAACAGATTCATGATCCTCAAGCTATCTTGCGAAGCATGGGGAACCTATACATAATTTGTACAAACATTAAAATTTAATGTTTCAAAATTGAATGAGAATATATAGAACTTCATGTAAAAAATCAAAATGTAATACCTCTCTATTTGTTGCTCCTCTACTAAAACTTACCCCACTGGAACATCTTCCACAGTAAAATGTAAAATATACATGTACAAGTATATATATATATATATATATATATATATATATATATATATATATATATTAAAAAATTTCAAATGAAAATTCATATATAAAATAATTTTCAATAATATTAAAATAAAATTTAGACAAATTGTTCAAATGGTTGAAATGGTGTGGATGTTCCTATCTCCATCATACACTTCATTGCTAGGGACCGTGGAGAAAATAAATCCTCTCTAGGAACATAAAATTCAAAAAATTTAAAAGTATAAAATAACTCAAGATCTAGATCTGAATTTATAACAAAACTTTTGAACTTCAATTTATAACTTATAACTTAAAAGCATATATTTAACTGAAAAATTGAATACTTGAGTTGGTGGATTTGGCACATCGCCTAAGAAAGGCTCCAAAAGAAAATCTACAAATACCTAAAATTCAAAAAATTTAAAATAACTCAAGACCTAGATCTCAATTTATAATAAAACTTTTGATCTTAAATTTATAACTTATAACTTAAAAACATATATTTAAGTGAAAAATTGAATACTTGTGCTGGTAGATTTGGCACATATCCTAAGAGTGTCTTGGAAAGAAAATCTCCAAAAACCTAAAATTCAAGAAATTTAAAATAAATCAAGATCTAGATATCTCATTTTTTAATGGAACTTTTTGAGCTGGAATATATAATTTAAAAACATATTTGAAAGTGAAAAATTTTTCATACTTGTGATGGTGGATTTAGCACATCTCCCAAGGAAGAAGAAGGTACCGCCATCCCGAAAACATCAAATGGAATTAGAATCTGTTAAAACATTTTATTATATATATACATGTACATTTGTGCACAATTATTTATTTTAAAAATATGTCATCATGTTTCGATATATATAATAATAGATAAAAAATAATTGTACATCATCATGGTCACTTAAAAAAACACTAACATTTGCCAACAATCTTGATGGTGAGAACCATGTTGATTGTGTCATTGATGGTGAGACCAATCTTGATTGTTTGAACCAGAGGCTCCGACCATGATATTAACATCTTCCTCATTCATCAAGCGTGACAACTGCAAATAGTGTTAACATATAATGATACATTTTTGTTAGATTAATGTATACAAATAAATTTATGTATATATGTATTTATTAAAAATTGTACGTGTTAAAATAATCACCCTAACCATTAACACATATTGTTCACATGCCCTCTTGCTCATGAATAATTAGGTCCTTCCAGCCATCACAAAAATTCTTTACATATGTTCTCAAATCTTCAATGCTCATGTTTTCTATGTCTTCATCTGTATAATACACAAAATTAGCGTGTGAAATCTCACGTGCTCTTTGTCAATTCAGACAAACATCAAATCCACCCAGTCCACTCCAAACATTGTCAATGATGACATCCCTTGCTTCTCGAATAATTTGAGAAGTGGCATCCATCTCTGACTGAAAAGTTTCGAAACGAAGAGGTCGACTAACTAATGGTGGCTCATGGCAAGGCAAATCAACATCACGCCTAGCACCCCTATGGTCACACAATTAGACTTTTCCATGACCAATAAATTCAGAGGGAAGGTCATTGTAATTGGCTTTCATTTTCAAAAAGAATTTTGCATAAACTGATTTTGCAAAATAAAGCGGAACCTCATCGTTCCATGGGAGACTTCCATTGGCCGCAAGGTTTCTATCATGCAAATAGCGAGCTATAGAGGGTGCTTGAACTATTTCACATTCAACATATTTATTTTCAGCCCTTCTTTGAAAATAAGCATAGACTTGCCCATTTCTTTTGTAACTCCTTGTTTAAGAACCTCCCATGTATTGAGACCCATCATTGTTTTCTTTCTTTTTCTCATCACTTATACAAAATTATTAGTGTTTAGCCCAAGATTTAGGTACACACATACTAGTTCGCTTAAAGAGTGAGTAACTATTTCCGAGCTTTGTTGACTCTTAGCAGGGAGAGTCAAAGCCACGAGATCTCCCTTCAATTTTGTATGAATATTTTGACACCTTTGTAAGGTGCATTGCTGCATGTTTGATTCCCAAGGTATTTAAAAATTTCAGATGGATAATTCATGTTTGGTGTACAACCTTATTCTTGAATAACGTGTTTTATCCTACGTCTTTTCCGAGCAACATTTGGAGCAAAATTTTCACCCTCTGCATCAATATATAAAATTTTGTATATTGAAAAAACACATGTAAACAAATGTGTACAAATTGAATGAAAATAATATTCAAATTGATGACCACCTCGAAATGATTGCCTAGCATCTTTCCCACCCTGAAACTATTGAGGACCAGAACGACTACCGATTGGTTGAGAACCAACACAAACATCCATTGATTCACTTCTAGGGGAATACATATCACCACCTTCATGTAATTTTGTAGCACCTCTTGATGGCCCTCCAAGGGAATGTGTACCACCACCAACCTAACGAGACGAGAGGGAATCTTCATAAGAAAATATGAATTTATAATCAATTCAAAAATACATTCATACATATAAATACATGTACTTATTCATTGATTAAATTGTGTAAACCATACCACAATTGCACGAACCGTGGCCATGCTCCATTCATAGAGTAGACACCCTTGTCTTCCTACCTCCTAAAAAATAAAAAATGAAACTTATTAACAACTAATTTAACTCACAAAATTGATAAAAAATCAATTCCATATGTACACACATGTATGTATATTTATGGAGATAAGATTATATTTAAATACCATGAACATACCTCGATCTATGGTCCCCCTCTCTCATAGAGATATGGGATTATGTTGATCTTCGCCTTTCATCCTCCATGATATATATATATATGTATATATATTTACAGTGGACATTTATAATTATTTTTAAATTACTATTTAAAATAAATTCAAAATAAATTTCAAAAAATTAATGTAATTTGGTGTACACAAATTATGTAAAACATAGCTTTCAAAGCACTAATTGATGTGTGAAACTCAATTAAGCAAAAATTTTATAAAAAAATTAACTTCACCAAATTTCTCTTTACATGGTCAGAGCACACTTGGTATATAATTGAAAACGTGGTGGGAGCACACTTGGTATATAATTGAAAAAAACACATAGTCATTAAGAAAATAAGCGTGAAACTCCATTTAAACAAAAATTTGTTGAATTCCTCACATTTTCATTTTATAAAAATGTGAAGTTTACCACCTGTTGCAAATGTGAAGCTCACCAAGTTGTGTTTTACATGGTGGGAGTATATTTGGTATATAATTGAAAAAAAGACATGGTCATTAAAAAATACGCATTTATAAGTACAAAACACACACATATCCAAGGTATGTTATAGTGTCCATCAATAAATTTTGAAGGAGATCATATCAACACTAATTCATCTTTGAGAGATGAATCTTGAATTTTTGAAGAGGTGAGTCTCAAAACTAATTCATCTTTGAGAGATGAATCTTGAATTGACATTGTCCCTTATAATACTAATTCATATATTAATTCATATTTGATAGATGAAAATTGAATGGGTATTTCCCCACGCAATAGATTAGAAGACATCTTATTACCATTTGTACAATGTCTTATACTAAACAATTGAAATTGGCTAACAATATTGTTTTCCTTTCCATGCAATTTTTTTAGCCTCTCTTTCTTAACATGGTACACAGCTTTCATCTGGTTGCACACAAGTTTAGAATTAGTGAAAACTACAATTCCATTGGATCCATACTCCATAGTTGTTCCCAAGCCTTCTATCAATGCAATATAATATGCCTCGTTGTTTGTTGTTCTTCTCGGTAATATTACATTTATCTTTCGAGGACCTTCCTAGTCACAATATTGCAAAGCACATATGTAATCATTGCTTTCCCTGGATTCGGATAGCAAGAAACATCTATGCATAATGTCCATTTTTTCAACCATATTTAGTGGGTTTTTTATCCCTGAAAAAAATTAATAAAATATATTAAATTAACATTTATTGAAAATGCATGGGAGAAATGACACATGTGCATGAGATAAATGACATGTGCATGGCTTACCTTAAAGTTTGACTTAAATTCTATGGTAGAATTCACATCTATAAATGAGATTCCTTACATATTACATTGCCTACAGTTTAAGGGAGATTTATGACATGTGTATGGTTCGTGCATGGTTCGCCTTAAATTTTTCCTTAAATTTTATGGCAGAAATCACATCTAGAAATGGCTGTAGAAATTTGCTGAATAATGATTAATTATCCACCGAGACTATCCTGATCACATATCAATTTGAATTCATATGCAACACATAATCTCTTCCACTCAGATCATCACACATGCGGAAATAAAACAAACGATAGCACATCAAATCATCATAGACATTAACACAGTATGTATGGGGAAAGCTTATAGCTGAAAACCCCGCAGCTATTGTGTATATTATAATGGAGAAAACATGTAACAAAATCAGTACAATACTCCTCACAAGTACTCAGTACTATCTCCCAAAGCTACACAAAAACTAGCTTGGTTTTGAACAAGTCACAGGTTCAAAACACAACCACTATTTTCCCTGCCTCTATTGCGTAATCATGGCCTGTCTAAATAGAGATCCAAGGTTCGAATCTCCTTGGCTTGACAGTGCAATCATCATGGGAAATTTCTCCAAGTGTGGTGCAAATCTCATGCACAACTGATGTCGCAACTGATAGCTAACTCAACCCTTTCATCTACCTCTTTCACTTGTCGCCACTGAACTGTCCATGCACCGTAGTGAAATCGATGTGTTCTTGAGTTGAATAATGAGTTACTAATTAATGAATTAAATAATATTTAATTCACTCCACTCATTACTATTTGATTAGCTAGTTAAACTAATGTCAATTAGTTCAACTAAGTTAAACCGAACACAACTCCACTAGTTGTCTCATTAACTCCACCAAACTTCTGCCACTGCAGTCCTAACTGAAGTCAACCATGCATGTGCTTACCAAACCCTTAGGAATAGCATAATTCTCCCTCGCTTTTCGTACGTGCATGACAACTTCGTAGCTCCAATCGAAGTGCACCAAGAGTTTTAAACCGAAGTTTAGAGTCAAAATATTATTAAGAGCTAATAATATTTGACATATCTATTTTTAGACTGGCAATCTAAAAATAGATTCCGCCCAATCTGTCTAAAAATAGAAGTCCATCTATTTTTCCAACTTGACCAACCATCCAAAAATAGCATCCTGCAACTCATAGAATATGATCGACATGTCTAAAAACAGACATAGTCTAAAAATAGACTTTGCGCTAAAAATAGCCTGCGGGCCCACTTAGTGAAGGCGACTCTTTTCACTAAGCTCCATCATCTCGCTGCATTTTCAACACTCCCTCTCAGCAAGATATGGATTATCTGCAACCCCTATCCTGCCTTTGTGGAATTCGAACTTGCTCCTAGTGAGCGCCTTCTTCAAGATGTCAGCATCCTGATCCTCTGTGGGAACATATGAAAGCATCATGATTCTCCGCTGACCACAATCTCTGATATGATGGTACCTGATGTCGATGTGTTTGGATCTATCATGAAATACTAGATTAGCCGAGAGCTTGATGCAGCTCTTTTTATCACAGTAAATCACTGTAGGCTCCAAATGCAACCCGAACAATCCAACGAGGATCTTCCTCATCCAAATAGCCTTGCATGCAGCCAAGCTAGCTGCCATGTACTCGGCCTCTACTGAAATAAGTGCCACGGATGTCTGCTTCCTGCTGTACCAGGAAACTACTGTCGACCCAATGCTAAAAAATCCTCTAGATGTGCTCTTCCGGTCCGTTGGGCTCCCTGCCCAATCTACATCAGTGAATCCAGAAAGCTTCGCTCCATCCTCCTGTCTGTACCATAGACCATATCCTGATGTGCCTCTAATATAACGCAATACATGCTTGCCTGCCTTCCAAATGAGCTTGGTAGGCTTAACCATAGCTTGTGAAAGCTGGTTAACAACATAGCATATATCGGGTCATGTATTGACCAGATACATAAGCGACCCCACCAACTGTCGATAGACAGTGGCATTCACTACCTCCGCTGAAGTAGCATCCTCCTTCCTCCAACCACGAGGAAGAGGAGTGTCAACAGGCTTGCAGCCTTGCATGTTGAACCTCTCCAGAATCTCTCGGGCATACTTGCCCTGAGAAACAAACAGTCCTTCGTTGCGCTGCCAAATCTCCAGTCCTGGGAAATAATGAAGGATGCCCAAGTCCTTCATCTCAAACTCTCGTGCAAGATCCTCCTTGCATGAAAGTATCAACTGCTCATCGCCAGTAAAAATCAGATCATCTACATACAGTACGATGATCAACAGCTTCCCCTCCACCACAATCTGGTACAGGTTAGGATCCGCCTCACTCTTGGAGAATCCAAGCCCGGTGAAGTAGTTGTCTATGCGAGTGTACCAAGCACGAGGTGCTTGCTTCAGCCCGTACAGTGCTCTCTTGAGTCGGCACACATGCGACTCACTGCTGAAGATCTCGAAACCTTCAGGCTGCTCTATGTACACCTCCTCCTCAATGACTCTGTTGAGGAACATAGTCTTCACATCCATCTGATGAATGTGCCACCCCATTTGCGCTGAGAGAGCAAGGATCGTCCGTATGGAAGAGTACCTTGCGACAGGTGCAAAAGTCTCCTCATAATCAATCCCCTCGATCTGTGAAAAGCCACGGGCGACAAATCTCGCCTTGTACTTCTCCACACTCCCGTCAGCCGCCTGCTTCACTTTGTATATCCATCGCGAACCCACCACTGATTTCCCCACCGGTCTTGGGACAATCTCCCATGCACTGTTCCTGACGATCGAATCATATTCTTCGATCATGGCATCAACCCATGCGGGTTCCTCCAAAGCTTCCTCAAAAGAGGATGGCTCCGTCACAACACATTGACTCACAAGAGCCATGTATCCAGTGTACCGATCCGGTGACTGTCTCTGTCTGCGCTGTGCTGTAGGTGGTCCTACAACCTTCTCTGCATCTCGAGCCAGTCGCTCAGCTTCTGTAGTGCGCATGCGCCCTTTGATGGTTGGCGCTGCATGGGTGGTTTCTTCCACCTCCTGAACTTCCTCTTGTGGCTGATCCACATCCGGAAGCTCCTCCTTAGGAACTAACAGCTCCTCATCTGCATGCAATTGTAGCTCCCTCTCAAGCGAACACTGCATGGCTTTCTCCTCCTGGAATTTTATATCCCGTCGCACAACAGTCTTGCGACTGTCTGGCACATACACTCGATAGTTATGAGGTGTATCGGTGTACCCCACAAATATTCCAACTTCAGCAGTTGGATCCAGCTTCCTTCTTGCATCCTTTGTCACATGCATGTAGACAGGAGATCCGAAAATCCGCAAATGGGAAATATCAGGCCTCTTGCCAGAATAAGCCTCCTCTGGTGTACTCATGCCAAGAACCTTGTGAGGACAACTGTTCTGCACATACACTGCTGTATTGCATGCCTCAGCCCACAAGTGAAGGGGTAGGCCCTGATCATGCAACATCGCCCGTGCAACACCCACGATCGTTCTATTCTTTCGCTCAGCCACCCCATTCTGCTGTGGGTTATGGGGTGCGATGAGCTCTCTCCGAATCCCTTCTGCGCTGCAGAACTCCTTGAATTCAGCCGAGATGAATTCACCACCGTTATCACTCCTTAGAGCAATCACCTTCTTCCTCGACTCCTTCTCGACCAGTGCTTTAAACTCACAGAACTTCACGAATGTATCGCTCTTCTTCTGCATGAAGAAGATCCAGCACTTTCGAGAGAAATCATCAACAAAGATCACGTAGTACTTGTGCTTTGTTGTCGAAGCAACTGAGAAAGGACCACACACGTCTGTGTGAACTCTCTCAAGGATCGTCGTGGCGTGACTATCCTTCTCGTGAAAGGTGGCTTTCACATACTTCCCCAAAGTACACCCCTTGCACTGATCTGACTGCGCAAGGGTGCCCTTAGGAAGCCCAGTAGAAATCTGCTGCAGAATCTTCAAGGCTCCATGGTGAAGGTGGCCCAATCTCCTGTGCCACAGTTCGCCCTCATCATCCCGGCTCACCACTTCTCCCGCCTTGCATGCCATAGCTGCGCAGTCATCTACCTGCAACTGATAAAGGTTCTGAGTTCGAACCCCTATCTTCCGGGTCTCTCCAGTAGTCTTACTGCGCGGGAAGGCTTTTCCTTCGCTGAAGACCACATCATACCCCTTATCCTCCAACATCGCTACTGAAATCAGGTTCTTCTTCAATCCAGGTACATGCATGACATCCTTCAATACAAAGGGCTTACCAGACTCCCTCTGAAAGGATATGGTACCAATACCAGTCGCACTGTATCTACCATCATCGCCCATCTCGATGTGCACACCCAAATCTTTGTCCTCCAGATCTGAGAACAAATCCCGATCTCCCGTCATATGAAATGACGCACCGCTGTCCAAGAACCATACCGATCCCATCACACTTGAAGCCAAGCATGCGATCAGTGAAAATTCAAGCTCGAACTGTGAAGCCAAAGCTTCTCCATCTGCAGATCTTCCCGCTTGCTTGTTTTTCTTCTTCTTTGGACAATTGGTAGCATAATGTCCGTGATCATGGCAGTGAAAACACTTCACTTTCGCCATATCCTGCTTCTTGCCCTTTGCACTAGAATGAGAAGTTTTCTTACCCTTCCCCTTCTTTTCTTTGGCAAACAAAGCACAATTTTCTTCATCAGCTCCCTTTGATGAAGATCCATCCCGAGTAGTCCTCCTTATCTCCTCCTGCATGAGATCCGCCCAAAGGCGCTCCCATCCCGGCAGCTTCTCCTGACCATTGACACTATCTTGATATGAGTGCCAAGCCTTCATAATACCAAGGAGAGCCAGGTCGACCATGCTCTCATCTTCGACAGTCACCCCCACACTTCCCAGCTCATCTCTGCATTGAGTGAACTTCGTGAGGTATTTGGAGATACTATCACCTTTCTCCATCTTGATGTTCCTGAGCTTATCTTTGAGCGTGAGCTTCCATTGGTCGCTCTTACTCTGGAATAGATCCGTCAAAGCTTTCCACATTAAATATGGAGAAGCCTTTCCATGCAGGCTGGATACAATATGATCCTTGACGCCCTCCAACAGGATCCTTCGACATTTCACCATCTTCTTTTGCCATGTTTCGACTTCAGCAGGATCAGTGGGCTTTTGGACATCTATATCCACAAACTCCTTCAGTCCATTATCTTCTAATACTGCCTCCATGCGATCCTTCCATGCAACATAATTCGAACTTCCTTCAAGGGTGTATTCGAGTCGCAAACCGTTGAAAGACATTTTCAACTCCGGCACCAAGAAAACAAAACTGCTGCAAAATTTGAATTCCACCTCAAAGCTCAACCGCCCTTGATCTGTGAGAACAAATTATTTCTAGCACAGAGATCGACTGCAGGGGCATTTACTAGATATATCACCTTTCAAAGAAAGGATGGATCCAGAGGCAATCTGACCCGCATGCAGACTCTGTCTACCGAAATAAGTTTGTAATCACTGTGATGATCAATCTATGCTTCAATAGCTCTGACACCATGTAGAAATTTTCTGAATAATGATTAATTATCCACCGAGACTATCCTGATCGCATATCAATTCGAATTCATATGCAACACATAATCTCTTCCACTCAGATCATCACACATGCGGAAATAAAACAAGCGATAGCACATCAAATCATCATACACATTAACACAGTATGTATGGGGAAAGCTTATAGCTGAAAACCCCGCAGCTATTGTGTATATTATAATGGAGAAAACATGTAACAAAATCATTACAATACTCCTCACAAGTACTCAGTACTATCTCATGAAGTTACACACAAACTAGCTTGGTTTTGAACAAGTCACGAGTTCAAAACACATCCACTAATTGCCTGCCTCTATTGCGCAATCATGGCCTGTCTAAATAGAGATCCAAGGTTCGAATCTCCTTGGCTTGACAGTGCAATCATCATGGGCAATTGCCTCCAAGTGTGGTGCAAATCTCATGCACAACTGATGTCACAACTGATAGCTGTACTCACCCTTTCATCTACCTCGTCCACTGGTCTCCACTGAACTGTCCATGCACTGTAGTGAACTGATGTGTTCTTGAGTTGAATAATGAGTTACTAATTAATGAATTAAATAATATTTAATTCACTCCACTCATTACTAGTTGATTAGCTAGTTAAACTAATCTCAACCAGTTCAACTAAATTAAACCGAACACAACTGCACCAACTGTCTCATCAACTCCACCAACTTTTGCCACTGAAGTCCTAACTGAAGTCAATCATGCATAAGCTCACCAAACCCTTAGGAATAGTGTAATTCCCTTGTCAGATGCATGAGCCACTTATGTAGCTGGAACTGAAGTGCTCCAAGAGAGTAAAATGAAGTTTAGAGTCCAAATATTATTAAGGGTAAATAATATTTGACTTCCCTATTTTTAGGATAGGCAGTCTAAATATAGACTTCGACCTATAGTTCCAAAAATAGAGGTCCATATATTTTTACCAACATGACCAATACTCCAAGAATAACATACTGCAACCCCTGGACCATGCTCCATATGTCTAAAAATAGACATTGCGCCAGAATTTGCCTGCGGGCCCACTTAGTGAAGGCGACTTCATTTCACTAAGCTCCATCATATTGCTGCATTTTCAACAATGGCACACCTTAAAGATTTCCTTGCCTAGAGTTTAAGGGAGAAATGACATGTACATGTTTCGTGCATGGTTTGCCTTAAAATTTTCCTTAAATTTTATGGGAGAAATCACATCTAGAAATGACATGCCTTAAAGATTGGCTTGCCTATAGTTTAAGGGAGAAATGACATGTAAATGGTTCCATGAGTTTAGTGGATATGTCACCTTTTAGAAAGGATGAGATCCAGAGGCTACCTATCCCTTTACAGACTCCTTTACAACTTGTAGAAGTTAACACTCAACAAAAAAACTAAACTCCTATGGAAGTTCAACCACTTCAGGTTCCGTTTTTAGGCCTTAAAATTTTCCTTGAATTAATGGGAGAAAGACTTGAGTTTCGGGGATCCTGTCCTATGGAAGTTAAACTACCTTAGGTTTGATTTTTATCCCTTAAATTTTTCATTGAATTAATGGGAGAAAGCCTTGAATTTGGGGGATCCTATCCTATGGAAATTTAGCTACTTTAGGTTTAGTTTTTAGGCCTTAAAGTTTTCCTTGAATTAATGGGAGAAAGCCTTGAGAAATGACGCATTCTTTAAAGTTTTCCTAAGATTTTATGGGAGGAATGACACATGTATGAGAGAAATGAAACATGTACATGGTTTTCCTTAAAGTGGTAGTGGTTTATGGATATTAAAATGAAGAACTTATATTAGGATATGTTCTAGAGATTGACTGTAGGTGCATTTACTGGATATGCCACCTTTCAGAAAAGATGAGATCCATAGGCTGCTTGGCCCTTTACAGACTCTTCCTTTAGAACTTGTAGAAGTTAACACTCAACAGACAGACTAAAATTCTATGGAAGTTCAAACAAACTAAAATCCTATGGAAGTTCAGCCAATTCAGTTCAATTTTTAGGCCTTAAATTTTTCCTTGAATTAATGGGAGAAAGCCTTGATTTTCGGTAATACTATCCTATGGAAGTTTAGCTACTTTAGGTTTATTTTTTAGCCCTTAAATTTGTCCTTGAATTAATGGGAGAAAGCCTTGAGAAATGTCACATGCTTCAAAGTTAATGGGAGAAAGCTAGTGACACATGCTTTAAAGTTTTCCTAAGAGTTTATGGGAGAAATGGCACATATATGGTAGAAATGACAAATGCACATGGTTTTCCTTAAAGTGGTAGTGGTTTATGAATATTAAAATGAAGAATTTCTATTTATATCTGGTAGTGGTTTATGGATATTAAAATGAATAACTTCTATTTAGATCTGTTCCATAGATTGACTGTAGGGGCATTTACTGGATATGTCACCTTTCAGAAAAGATGAGATCCAGAGGCTACTTAGCCTCTTATAGACTTTGCCTTTAGAGCTTGTAGAAGTTAACATTCAATAGATAGACTAAAATCCTATGGAAGTTCAAAATCCTATGGAAGTTTAGCCACTTTAAGTTCAGTTTTTAGGCCCTCAATTTTTCCTTGAATTTATGGGAGAAAGCCTTTAGTTTGTGGGGAAAATGTCCTGTCCATGGTTTTCGTTAAATTTTATGGGAGAAATCAGATCTAGAAATGACATGCCTTAAAGTTTGCCTTGCCTAGAGTTTAAGATAGAAATGACATCTACATAGTTTTCCTTATAGTATATGGGAGAAATGACATTGCCTTATAGTTTATGGGAGAAATGACATATAAATGACATAGAAATGACACATGTATGAGAGAAATGACACATGTACATGTTTTTACTTAAACTGGTAGTGGTTTGCACTTACTTAAACAACTAGTGGTAATGGTTAATTAAGTTATGTCAAAAGTCACACCTTGATAAATTTGTGGGACAAATGACATGTACATGGTTTACAAAATTATTTTATGCACTTACTAAAACAACTAGTGGTAGCGGTTGATGAAGTTATGTTAAAAGTCACACCTTTATGAGTTTGTGGGAGAAATGACATGTACAGGGTTTGCATTAGAGTTTATTTTTTCGTTTATTTTGTCTTGAAGTTTATGGGAGAAATCACATCTAGAAACCTTTAATTTGACATCTATAAATAGGCTAAGAACATTAATAAAAAAATTTCAACTTAAAAATTAGTTATGTCCTTAATAAAAAGTATGGTTTAGCACCTATCATATTATTTAATAATTTATAATAATGTCATTTTTGGCTTGCACTATTATTCATCCTTTAAATGTAAAATAATTTTACAACTTGAACATCAATCTACAATATCATCATATCATTGTAGCCATGTCAATCTAGATTATTTATATCCATTACATCATAAAACACTCCACTTTTAACATTTTACAAGATTAGAAGCATCATGGAAGGTGTAAATTTAGGTACATTAATAAAATACAGCCATGTCAGATGTTGGAGGGACAGAACTAACAATGAATGTACCATGTGTATTATACTACGAAGGATGACAAAGCTACTGTATGTTTCTTGGAGAAAGCTTGAAGAGAAAATACATCTAGACATCTAGAGACTTCCTATAAGATAGTCTGTACAAGTACTATGCTTGAAAATGATGATTACTCTTCTTGATAAGGTTGTAGTGAGCTAAGATAACCTGTAGTAACACTGTAACCATGCTCATTGTATATAAAGTTGCTTAACTATGTAAATACCATCACACTAGTTCATCAATGAAACCTATTAATTTCACTTATGTTTTCTTTTAGGACATTAATCTCCAAACCTATATGGGGATAAGATTGAATAGGGAAAAAATAAGAGGAAAGATGAAGAATAAAGATATACTAACAATATATGGCACCAAAAGATGCTCTGATGTTGCTACAAGTATTGTTATTATGATGATAGTATTTTTTTTACTAGGATGTTAGAGTGATATAGTTAATCTGAAACATTGAGGTAATATATCAATCTGAAACATTCATTCTATATTCATGATTGAGACTTGACCAAAAACCAGATAGGAATCTATAAGTGGAGCCATGTAGCACATATGGTTACAAAGTAATATTTAGTGGCCAAATGGTTGAGAAATGCAATTAAGTTATATAGTATATTTACAAATCTTCAAATTTTATTTAAGGGTGGATATATATAATTTTGTTGACACTTTCACGTCATTTTTAATTAAACTTGACTGCATTTTTACAGGAGATTGTGATCTAGAAACAGACGTTTTATGTGATTACTCTGTTTCGTACCAGTTTTCAACACATTAGATCTTGGTCATGATGATTCAACTTGATGCAAGAAGTTTAAGGTTCATCATCTACTTAAATTATATTTGAGGGTGTTCTAATTAATTAGAAACAATTTGGAGACAAAATCCAAAAAATAGATGGGAAAAAGAAATTTAAAGAAATTTAGCCTCAATACCATCAACACTGACATATTTTGCACCCACAACAAACTGAAAATTTAAAAAATATTTTAAAAATGAGACAAATGACCTCAAAAACAATTGAAATATATTTTAAAAATGAGAAAAATGAGCTCAAAAACAATTGAAAAATATTTTTTAAATGAGACAAATGCCCTAAAAAAGAATAGAATTCTCTGTACAAGGAATCAAACTCCAAAAGGTATTTATAAAACTTACAATCAAAGTTAAGTTCAACCTGCAATTTAAAGAGAATCTCAAAGTTTCAAGCAAGAATATTTTAGAATTAGATAAACAAAATAAAATAAAATAAAAATCCTATCGGTATTTCATAATTCTAAAATAGAATTAAGTTCAACTTGCAACATAGATGGGCTCATTCGGTATGATCTTGGTTAGGATGATTCAAAGAGTCTGGGTTGTTCCTCTTGACTCTGTGGATGTTTTGGGAGCAACTTATTAGTTATTGAATAGGTCATTCCTTGCAATTATTTTCTTGCAATTTGGTACACATTGTGTAAATGAATGCACAGACCATCAAGACCCACACATTTTGAACCCACAACAAATTGCAAATTTGAAAAATATTTTAAAAATGAGACAGATGACCTAAAAAAAAATTGAAATATATTTTAAAAATGAGACATATGACCTCAAAAATAATTGATTTGTTTTTAAAAATGAGACAGATGACCTCAAAAAAAATAGAATTCTCTATTCAAGAAATCAAATTCCAAAAGGTATTTCTAAAATTTACAATCTGAGTTAAGTTCAACCTGCAATTTAAAGAGAATTTCAAAGTTTTAAGTAAGAATATTTTCGAATTAGATAAACAAAATAAAATTAAAAAAAATCCTATCAATATTTCAGAATTTTAAAATCAAATTAAGTTCAACATGCAATAGAGTTGGGCTCATTTGGTATGATTTTGGTTAGGATGATTCAAAGAGTTTGGGTTATTCCTCTCAAGTTTGTGGATGTTTTGGGAACAACTTATTAGTTATTGAATAGGTCATTCGTTGCAATTATTTTCTTGCAATTGGGTACAAATTGTGTAAATGAATGCAGAGACCATCAATACCCACACATTTTGCACCCAAAACAAATTGCAAATTTGAAAAATATTTTAAAAATCAGACAATTAACCTAAAAAAATAAATTGAAATATATTTTAAAAATGAGATAGATGACCTAAAAAACAATTGAAAAATATTTTTAAAATGAAAGATATGACCTCAAAAACCATATAATTCTCTTTTCAAGAAATCAGATTCCAAAAGGTATTTCTAAAATTTATAACCTGAGTTAACTTCAACCCACAATTTAAAGGGAATTTCAAAGTTTTAAGCAAGAATATTTTATAATTAGATAAAAAAAATCTCAAACATTCATTCTATATTCCGGCATAGGTGGCATCCCTTCCAGTTTGAAAGCCAAAACCAATTGGTTGATCGATGGCGGATGCTTTATTTATCTCCCAAAGGCTGAGTGTTCCTAAGTTGCTTAAAGTGGGGGGAATGTGGGTACAACAAGAAGTTTGAACTGTATTTCATTACCACAACCAGTATTGGTATGACAGGTATTAGTAGGCAGTAGTATGCACTTTACTGTAAGGAAGTGGAAGGTTGGTTTAATGAATACTAGTGAGGAGGTGCTCGATCGTAAGGGAGAGGCTATCCCAATGAGTTAGCGCTCTCACAGTGGCATACCTTATTACAGAGAAAGTTGAAATTGACCAGGAACCATAAGAATCTTAGCCATCATATAAGTGCACATCCATCCCTTGCTTTATTACATCAATGGGTTAGAGATCAGTCCATCATCCCCATCGACTAGGATGAAGGGTAACATAGTAGTATAAGAAAACCAGTAACACAAACATTACATTAATTACGAGCTTTATAATCACTATTATTAGATTTAACGAGAAGTTGAAATGGTTGGGATACTAATCACTGTGATTGCATAATGAATAACGCTTTTTTAAAAACTTTGATATGGCTTGATTTATTACTGAATTGGAAATTTGTGAAGATTGAAGAGTTGTCTTGTTACTGGCGGCCTTCTCTTTTGTTGGGCCTACTGATAGAGCCATTCCTAAAGAATATCTAGGTTAGTTTTCCCAACAAGAGAGGCAGTAGGAGATAAGAGAACTTGGTCAAACCTAAAGCTCTATGGAAGAGCACAGTTTATGAAATGTAGATGTGCGAAATTGAAGCCTTTAAATATAAAATAGATAGAATATGGTTGGAGGTCATTGGTGAAATGTTGGTCCTTTCTGGGAAACCCTTGATGGCTAGTAAACCCAATAAGGTATGTAGGTTGATCAGGGCGTGACCTTATTTCTTGATAATATTGTTTGCTTGCTAATAGAATAAAAAAACAGCTTTATAAAAGACTCAAAATAATGGTCCAGGTGACCAGACCATATAAAGGAGGTTTCATCTTATGTAGTATAACCGAGTTGTATAGTTGTGCTATGATTGTGAAAGCTTTCTACTAGCAAAATAGATTGGGTGATTGAGATTCCCTTCCCCAGGTTGCGTAAGAACTAATCCTAAGGTTTCTTAGGTTTCATATAGCAGACTGAGCGCAAGAAAAACTAACATTAAGCTATTATGTATATAATACATATATTTTGATTGGATTCAATTTAGAAACAATTATGTACGTTAAGTAACTTCACTAGTCCAACAAAGCCATCACACAGGATTAATGTAGTGGCTCATACTTGGACTTCAAAAAATTACATTTAAATAATAATTTTCCAATTCAAAGACGTAGGAACCTAGAAATTTAGATACATCGAGGCCACAATGAGAAGAAGACGTCAAGGCCGCTATGAGAAGAAGACATCGAGCCTAAAATGAGAAGACAAGAAAGAGGCCAAGGACGCCACAGATTACAAATTACCTGCAAAAAAAAAAAAACAACTATAAAATTAAAATAGAAGAAAGGCAGAACAATAATGAAAAAAAATCACAACAAAAACAAAACATAATTCCAACAAATTTCTCCCTATGCCTGTGACCCTGCAACAAAAAAAAATGGTAATATGACAACAATAAGCCCATGATGGTAATGCAAAACAAAAAAATCCCAAAACCTATTCATGTTTCAGAGATGGTGTATCAATAAAATAATGTTTGGCTGAACTAATAGTTCAGCCAAACTATTAATTCAACCGAACTTTAGTTGCTGGTTTTCTCCTCTCTAGCCCAAAATTTGTTTGCCCACATCGTCAATATGTCGTCAATGTAAACGACAGAATGAGTTCGGCCGAACTAATTTCGAAAGTTCAGCTGAACTCTAAGACAGTTCGGCCAAACATTTATAAATTTTCAGCCAAACTATTGGGAAAAAGACTTTTCTGCCCCTGATTCTCACGAAAGTGTAACCCACCATCGCGTTTCTACCTTGAATCTACTGGCATCGTTGGTTGGAGCTTGAAGATTTACTGAAGAGAGGAGTTGTATGGTGGAGGTGATGTTAATGAAACAATGCTCACTCATTTAGTCAATATGTCATGATTTCCATGAGGAATTAATATAATCCAATTTCCACGTGGTCACTCATCACTCATGTAAACTGTAATAAAAATAATGAAATCGTTAAATATTTATATGAATTATGATACTTAAAGGAGGAAATTCATGTTGAAGAATAAAAATTTAGTTATTTCTATCAATATCAATGATTACAATAATAAATTCCAATAACGAAATGCAATTTCGATGGAAGATATCCCAACTATAAGTTGTGACAACATTCACTTACTTTTGTCATTTTCCAAAGTATCCTACTTTAAATCTTCCCTCTGTATCTTTATCCATGACATATTAATAATGGAATAGCTACTCTAATTCGTAATTGAATGAACAAAGTCATGATGGACATAGTCACACAGTAAATAATTCATAGTTATTTCGAAAAAATAATTTTGGAAAGCATTTGGGTACTATGAAAAAGTTGTTACACCAATAAGATGTCAAATCTGCATTTTTGAATGGTGATTTTAAGGAATAAGTTTATTTGGTTCAACCTGAAGGGTTTGTGAAGTAGGGACAAGAGTATTTGGTATCGAGGTTAAACAAATCTTTATATGGTTTGAAACAAGCACCTAAATATTGGTATGTGAAAATTGATTCTTTCCTTTATGATGAAGGTTTTACGAGAAGAAAAAATGATCCTAAATTGTACATCATGGAAGATGAAGATAAGAATGTTTGTTTGATATACATGGAAAGAATGACATGGTAAGAAATGTAGAGCTTATAGCATAGGTTTACCTTTTTTATTGAACTTTTATTCGTTATTTTTACTAGCTTGCAATCAATCTGTGACTAGATTGAGTCCATTTCCCTTGCCTAATTGGGTAGAATTGAAGCTTCCTTCATGGGTGTGCATAGGACACATTTCTAACTGACAGTTAGTTTCAGGGTTTATAGCTCTGAACCACAATGGACAATGGGAAAAGCAGATTTTTCTTATATAAATTAAAATACCATGTACATTTCCAATGGTGCAGTGTAGTTGAAGTGTGCATGGCTTTTAAATTTACAGCACAATATGAAACAAATGAAAAACATATTATCATTGATATTAAAAATTGTATACTTATATCGAGATCTGAGCATAATGTTTCATTAAATACCAATTTGATAATTAGACAAGAAATGTTGTGGGGAAACAAGTCCCTACCACTAAGACTTCCTTCTTCTAGAGAAATCGTTGACTTGCTTCTTCAACTGGAGTAGTCGTTGAAGACGATGATCCATTAGAGTCAATCGATGGAGCTGTTGATTTTGTATAATCATTTGGAGTCCCAGGTTTCACCCCAGACCCACCAATAGTATTTCCAGAAGAAAAGAAGCAAGTGAGTTTGTTGTTTACCAATAAACAATTTACCAAGTTTAGAGATTGAGATTGTGAGCGTTGCATCTAATGTGTGTGCCTCGAGGGTAGGTGGGATACATTTTGACAGTTTCATGGAGGAGCCACCCTTTACTTTCTTTCTTTTGTACTTGTCACAACGAGAAGATTAAGTATGCAGATTGGTGCGCCCAACGTTTCTTATTCATCAATCAGCGAAGGAGGTAAGACTTACCTGGAATATTCTAAGAAATAAATATGGTTCGTGCACCCACCGATCTATACTTGCATTAGCATCATGATTCTCACTAGTGAACATGGTTTTCATATAACCGTAGTGTGCATCTATAGTCAACATGTTTCTTTAGTTTATTTTGGGAAACGAGTGGGTGGAATGACTGTGCATCAAGGTGTTGGGGTGGATGGTAGACCATAAGATGGTAAAAAAACAGGGTATTTCAGGGCGCAGCGAATAAATTAATTCCGGGCAGACCCAATCGATGTTGTCGGCCCCTATTCTCACAATAGGGTAGAATTGGGCTGTTGTGAAACCAGCTCCAAAAGGAGAAGAAAAGAGATATCAATACCTTAGAAATAAGCCACTTCGAGGGGGCAACTTCCAATACATTACATGAATGAAAAATTCTTGAATGATTCAAATTACAAAACCTCCTTTCTATATATAGGAGTCCATGGGGCCATAATTTAATCCTAGTGGGGCCTAACAATAATAATTTAAGGGCGCAATAATAACAATATGGGGGTTACAAGGGTACAATAATAATAATAATGGGGTTACACTAACAACAATAAGGGTCTATACTAGTAATATAGGGACCTAACATGCCCATCTCTTTCAAAAAGGTGTGTCCTCAACGCTTGAGTAGCTCTGGGTGCTTTTGTATAAAATTTGCATACTCCCATGTAGAATCTTTAGTGGGTAATTTCTTCCACTTGATGAGATAGTCTGAAATTGATCGATTCTGTAACTGTTGAGTTCTTGTTTTTGTGACCGCTTCAGGTTCCAATATGATTTTTCCTTCCTCATCAACTTCTGGAAATATTGTTTGAACTGGAATATTTTCATCTATAACCTTCTTTAAGCATGAAACATGGAAAATTGGATGCACTCGCGAAGAAGCAGGAAGCTCAATTTGTATGCCATAGTACCAATCTTTTGCAAAACCTTGTAAGGACCATAGTACTTTGGTGATAATTTATTATCCTTCTTAGCTTGCTTGAGGGACATTTGTTTGTATGTTTGCAGCTGTAAAAATACCCAGTCTCCTACATCAAAACTTCTCTCGCTACGATGTTGATCTGCCAGTTGTTTCATTCAATTTTGTGCCAAATTCAGGTTGTCCTTTAAGAGTTGGAGAACTTCTTGTTGATGCTCGATGTGATCTTCCACTGCTTTAACCTTTGAATTTTCTCTTAAAGATGATGTGATGGATGGTGGATGATATCCATAAAGTGCCATGAATGGGGTCATTTTTGTTTCAGTATGGAAGGAAGTGTTATACCACCATTCAGATAGAGGTAACCACTTGACCCATTGTGCTTGTTTATCAGATACAAAAAAACGAAGATATCCTTCCAAAAATTTATTTACTATCTTAGTTTGACCATCAGATTGAGGATGATAAGATGAGCTATGAGGTAATTGAGTACCGAAACAAGAAAATAACTCCGTCCAAAAATTTCCCGTAAAAATGGCATCTCTGTCGCTCACAATAAACCTTGGGTTCCCATGTGGCTTTTGAATTGTGTCCATAAATGTAGTGGCAACTGTACTTTCTTTAAATGGATGAGATAATGCACAAAAGTGTGCATACTTGGTAAGTCTATCAACTACCACCATGATGACACTCTTTCCTTTGGACTTAGGTAAACCTGTGATAAAATCCATTGAATCTCCTCCCCATGTTGAGTTGGAATGGATAAAGGTTGTAGAAGACCTGGGGTCTTAATTGTCTCAACTTTGTTCTGTTGGTAAACCAAACATTCCGCCACAAACTTTTGAATATCAGATTTAAGGCCATCCCAAAAAAAATATTCTTCACCCTGTGGTAAGTTTTTAAAAATCCTGAGTGTCCTCCTAAAGGAGAAGTGTGCAATTCCAAAAGAATATTTTGTTTTAGTTGGGAATTCATAAAAATATATAAGCAATCTTTGTACCATAAGGAATCATTTTTCCAACTAAATGTATCAGATGTACTAGCATCTTGCTGCAACTTTTTAATGAGTGTACACACATCTTCATCCTTCTTCCATTCATCTCTAGCTTCGGTTATCCAATCTGGTTGGATAATAGAAATGGCACAAAGAAATGCCTCCACCTCTTCATTCTTTCTTGAGAGTGCATCTGCAACAACATTTAGCTTCCCTTTTTTGTATATTATTTCAAAGTCATAACCCAACATCTTTGTGAACCATTTTTGCTGGTCTTCTGAAGATAGTCTTTGTTCCAAAAAGTGTTTAAGGATATCATGTTCAGTTTTTACCTTGAAGTGTCTTCCCATTAGGTAAGTTCTCCATTTATTTAGTGCATGCAGTATTGCTAATATTTCCATCTCATAAATAGGCTTCTGTAAATACTTTCCTTTGATTGGACGACTTTCAAAAGCAATGGGTCTTCCTTCTTGCATTAAAACAGCACCAATTCCATTTCTCGAGGCATCACATTCTACAATAAAGGTTTTTGTGAAGTCTAGCATAGCCAATACTGGTGCTAGGCACATTGACTCTTTACGATGTTCAAAGGCCTTAGTTGCTTCAGGATTCCATGAAAATGCATCTATAGTCAACATGTTGCTTTAATTTATTTTGGGAAACAAGTGGGTGGAATGACCGTGCATCAAGATGTTGGGGTGGATGGTGGACCATAAGATGGTAAAAAAATAGGGTATTTCAAGGCACAGTGAATAAACTAATTCCTGGCAGACCCAATCGATGTTGTCAGCCCCTTTTCACAAAACAGGGTAGAATTGGGCTCGCGATAACTATTTCATCTTGGAGAGAGGACAGACTATTATGACAAAGAACCCAACTTCTACAAGCTTTCAATGCTCCATCTGATAACCTCATAATAGATAGATGAGTAACTGGAAGGTTGCGCAAGCCATTCTTGGCAGGGCATCAAGACAGCACGGGGTGTGTGGGAGAAATATAGTTGAAGACATTAATTGATTCTTTTGAGAGGGAAATAGTGCTTCTGCCCTATACCCAAATAGTACAAGTTGCTGCTATCCAGTTATTGTTGTGTTGCTGTCCCCAACCAAAGTATACCCATAACTCAGCTACGCATATCGAGTGTTGATAAATTATAAGGCTTATTTAGTGATTCAAAGAACTGGTTGTCCTCAATTAGAACAAATTCACAATATATTTCATAAAATAATGTTTTCTCAGTTGCGCGTTGCGAGCTCTTCCAGCGCTAAGTATTTTTGGCCCCTTGATCTCCTGAATTACTTATTTTTTGTGGGGGATGGGGGTTATGAATGAGTTTTTCATTCAAACCATTGATCTCCTAATATTCAATCGAGTCACTTGATGTATTCTCAGGGTTGGTCATTTGACGTGTTGTGTGGGCAGGGTCCTACTTCATTTTTTACAACTATGCCCAACCTAAACATGAAAGTTAGATTATTTTTTTAGTTTTGTTAAGGGTGGATCATGCAGTGTGCTAATTTTGACCTCATCTGCATGAAACATGTTCGAATTCCCACACTTCCATATTATTTTCCAAAATCGAAAAAAATTCACCCAATGATAAGAAATTGAAATTATTTCTTGACTATTGCATCAATGATAAGAAATTGAAATTATTTCTTGCCACACTTAAGGATGTAGCACTTCACCGATTCATGGCACTTTGTGGGAATATTATTTGTATGTGGGATGAAATTTGAAAAAACTTCATGAAGAAGTATCAGGAAAGGAAAAATATTACATAGAATAAATTTTGAAAATGACTCAGAGAGAAGATGTAAGTATGGAGGATTACGTCAAAAGGTTCCAGTAGAATTTGTAAATGTCAAAACAAAGCTAGTTGGATAAGGTCCAGAGGCCTTGTACTTCCAAGGGAAAGGAATATTTGCGAAATATTATTTGAAAATGGATTTAGAAGTTTTGTATTGACTTGCTTAATTTTATGGGGATGGCGATGTTTCCCAATTGGGTTATCATGTTATTTTTGAATTTTGTAGATGTTATTCAAAGTGAAAAACATGGAATTTGTTCAAATCACAAAACCATTTGGAGGTAGAATCACCCATGCTGAAATAAAAAATCCATTAGAGGGTTTTTTTACTAGTATTTTGAGCTACATAAGTTATCAACTGGACACGCTACAAATAATAAGCATGAAGAAGCAGAATTGGCATTGGAAATCTTGTATTCCAAGGGTAAAAAGAAGCACCGTTACTACGCTTCCACTGGTATGTTGATTCTTGAATGTCGTTGAGGAAACATCAGAAAGAAAATGACATCATCATCATAGGTTTTTAAGATTATTTTAGTTTAGATGAGGAATCTCTTTGCTAGGCAGCAAGGTTTGAAAGCAAAGACACTGAGTGGGAGGGCTAATATTCTTAGATATAGAGAGAAATAAACCATTGGATGAAGCATTCATAGACCTGATTTGATTGATCAAGGGGAATATAAAGACTGACTTGAAAGGAAGGATACAAATTGATACAGATAAGCTAATCATAGGTTACTATGGTTTGATGGGTTGATTTATTGATTCAGAAGGGAATATGGATGGATGTTAGGCGCTTTCACTAATAATATGGTGAAAGTGTGAAGGTATTTCTAGATATTTATCGATATATGTCTTTGCACAACATATTGGGTTCAAAAAAAGATTGGAAAAAGAAAGTGAGAGTTAGAAGGGGAAATGGGAAAATGCTATTATACTTCGAGATTGAACGATATTTTTTATTTCCCAAAACCATCCATGTGAACCTCATCGCAACAAACAAGCACGTGAACCTCGTTGACCAGAACGACCAGGTGTGATTCAAGATCCATTTTAGTTTTACAATCTATACAAATGTGTTTTTCCCCTCTATAATCTTATCTAAGCTTCTAGCCGGTTTTATTGACCTTCTAGGAATTATGTAAATAGCATGTAATCAATGAAGCCTAGGAAAGCCCTACCTGCGTTTGAAGGTCGTATGGTTCTAGTTCCTCGATAAAAGCAGTGTTCATATCCTTAGACCTGTGTGTAAGGATCAATCTTCATGATATTACAATATTTCCATAATATGTAACATATATGAGACTACACTCTTTGTTTTACCTTATATTACTCATTCATACATTGAACCCATTGAACCCATGTAATAGCTCGGAACAATCATTCTGGTTTGAAACTAGCTTATAACGTGCATTGACCATACTTATCTTATTTGTACCTATACTCTGATCAGCTTACCTTGCAAAGCTAGGTACTTACACTCAGGTTATAGGTCCACGTTAAATATCTAAACCATTCTATAAGTACCACCTGTACTAGAGCCACAACCATTATTACATATAGAATATCCAGTAGTAGAGCCCTCTATAGCACCAACATAAGTAAATCTAGTAGATACTCTAGTAGAAATCGTTGATCCGATTGATCGATATTTAAACCTTGACCTTTATTCTTGATATAATGATCTCAACTTAATAATGTTACTATATTTGTATATGGGGTACCTAACTACGAAAATGTTGAATAGTCGTCAGAATGACCCAATCTAGACAGAGCATAGCCGATCTTTCTCTCTAGCTAGACGAGCTTCAATGGAACCTTATTTAACATGAGATAAATTATAATTAGTATCTTCCTTTATTTCCATTGCAACTGTTGTAATATTTTCATGCAGGAAATACTCTATTTACAACTCATTAGTGTACAACTTGCCTCTTGAATATGGTAATATTCTTTCGACCATATGGATGACATGCACTACTAATCTAGGTGGATATTGGTGGCCACCCACCTATTCAAATTGGGGCCCCACCATTATTTTTTTCAGTTTTTCATTTTCCTTAATTATAGCACAATTTACTATTTTTAGTAGTTTTTCGGGTCCTAAACTTCGAGAGCCATTTTGAGGCCCTAAATGACATTTTTTAGGCATCACTTCTCTGGAGAGGATGTTTTTCCGACTTGATATTAATTTTTAGTAGTCTTAGTCTTCAGAAAAATATTTGTAATGATGTATCATGTGCATCAAATGGAGATAATATGCCAAAGTTACGACCCCAGGAAATTGATGTACCAATTTACCTCGACGCGACCCATATTTTGGCATTTCATCTCCTAGGGTAGGTTTTTCAATGTTAATTAGGGTTTTCCGTTATTTCTCAATAATATATAGGGCTTTGAGCCTCATTGTAACATATATTTCAGAGACCTGTAGCCACCACATCTCTTCTCAGAGATAAGCTACCAGCGCCCTACCTAGTGTATTCCCATTATGTCTGTAAACAAATTTCAGTTCTTAGATATTAATGAAATGAAGTGTTATTTCGACTGCATTTTTATATTTATGGATATATGTGTATTCTGTTGGATTCCTACATAAATCCAGATTAGTGCTATAAGAGCAATATTCTCTTTCGTGATCCTCCTTTGAATGTCCCCAAAGAGGTCGGGGTATAAGGAGTTAGGGCTCGATCTCGTTGAACCTTTGCTAGATCAGTGTTCCAAACCCCGATGAACGCTTATCGGGAATGAAAATAAATATGAGGGAGAAAGAGATCATATCAAAATATTTCTCTAGTAGGCCCTCGAGAAACAAAGGAACGTGATGATGGATAATTTTACCCAGATCCTTTAATGACTACCCACTAGTGGCGCATCTCCATCCAGCAGCCACTCTAGAGGTGCAACTCTTTTTAAGGTGTAAGTAAACTTTGACATTCCAATATTTGAGGGCCAAATAGATGCAGATGATGTAGATAGATGGTTGAATCTATTAGAAGTATATTTCTTAGTTCATGACTTTTCCGACCTCGAGAAGATGATTTTTACATTCCTTAAAACTGCCCCCATGTCAAGGACTAGTGGGAAACCTACTGTGAGAAAAAGGATGAGGGGGAACACTTTCTGTTCTCAGTCATACCCACTTTGAATTATTTCTGAGATGCCATCAAGGCCCAATATTATCCCATGGGGAGCTATGAGGACAAGTACATATAATGGACTAGGCTACAGAAACAAAGGGATCAATATGTACATGAGCTAACGAATCTGTTACATACCATGCGCAAAAAGTTGGGTATTAAAGATTAAGAGAAAAATTTGGTGCTGAAGTACCACAGTTCTTTGCACATATACATTTAGAAGGAAATGGAGTTCCTTGACATATTCTCACTTGGTACGACATATCGGTATGTTTCCAAGGTTGAGAAAAAATTCAAACAAAGGAAGTGAGACTTTGGATCTGCGAATCAAAAGTAAGGTAATGGTGCCCCGAAACCACAGAACAAAGGACAAAGAAAAGGCATGGTAGTCCAAGATAACCTAGCAAAGCCACAATCAAAGAACAGCACCATGAAGCCAAAGAAGGACAGGAGAAAGTGGTGTGAATTCCATAAGAGCTCCACTCACAACACAAGTGAGTGTCAAGTCAAGCAGCCATTCGTGGCTGAGATGAGGGATTCTGAATCAAATGCATGCTCTGGCTCTGAATCAGAACACGACAAGGTGAATGACAAAGGGAAGCAGATTATTGTTGTGCAGTCCAATGCCACTGTGGCCACTGCAAAGATCCAGAAGAAGGAACCAAAAGATCTAGAGGAGGACGAGCATCTCTTCCACTCTCAGATGTGGGTAAAGGGTTCCCCACTATAGTTAATTTTTGATAGTGGGAGCCAAAAGAACCTCATTTCAACAGAGTTCGTGAAGAATTTGGGCTTTCCGACCACATCACACCCACTATCATATACCATCAGGTGGCTTCACCAAGGACAGGATCTTCACGTTAGCCAGCAGTGCTGCCTTCCCTACATCATCAAGCCTTTCACGATGAGGTAATATGTGATATTTCTCCTCTGGATGTTTGTGATGTATTATTAGATGAGCCATACTTGTGGAATTGAAGCGATGTATGAGTCTCAGCCTCACGTTGTTATTGTTACTTTGGGAAATAAGTTGTACAAGTTACTAGGGGTACCACCGCCTACGACTATCTCTTTGGTTAGTGAAAAAAATGCAGTAAGCTCATTTCCAAAACCAGGAAATTTTTTTTCCGGATGATCTAGATAGGACTTCTCGGCATGACAACAAAAAATGGAAAAGGTCATGGAGGAGTACAGGGACATATTTACCTCACCTACAAGGGTGCCTTTGCACTCTCAGCTCAAGCACCCCATCGATCTGATCCCAGGTGTGTCGCTACCCAATGGATTGATCTATCGTCACTTTGTTCTAAAGAACGATGAAATCAATAGTCAGATTCAAAAGCTGCTATAGAAGGGTCACATCCGGCTGAGTTCATCGCCCCGTGGGAGCCCAATCATGTTAGTGAAGAAGAAGAATGGGACTTGGAGACTCTTTATTGACTATTGGGTGTTGAACAAGATCAATGTCTAGAATAGGTACCCTATCCCATGGATTTGTGACCTTTTGGATCAACTCAAAGAGGCGAAACATTTCATCGAGATCGACTTGAAGTTTGGGTATCACTAGCTACCAATCGAACCATCTGATGTGTGGAAGATTGCCTTCAAAGCCAAGGAGGGCCTTTTCAAATGGCTAGTGATGTATTTCGGGTTGACGAATGCTCCCGCAATCTTCATGAGATTGATGGACGACATCTTGTGGCCATTCACCAACTCATTTGTAGTAGTGTACTTTGATAAAATCCTGTTCTTTAGCCAGACTTGGGAAGAGCATCTCCACCACATCCGACAGGTTCTCCAGACACTACGGAAACATAAGTTGTGTGCCAATTTGTAGAGGTGCACTTTTCGCATGACCTACGTTCATTATGTGGGATACATTACTGATGAACAAGGGGTGCATGTGGAGCCAGCCAAGATCCAAGTAATTCAAGAATGGCTAGGCCCAACCACTCTAACAAAGATTCACAGCTTTCTGGGTCTTGCTAATTTCTACAACAGGTTCTTGTTGGTATTTTCTCATATCACTTGGCCCTTCAATCAAGTCACCAAGGGAGAAGCGAAAGAAAAAATATTTTGGTCGGAATCTCAACTGAAGGCGTTCGTAGAACTGAAACATCACCTTTTCTCTATCTCAGTGCTCACATTACTAGACTTGTAACAACCATTCAAGATAGAGACAGATGCCTCTGACTATGCTATTGGGAAATTTCTTACTTAATAGGGGCATCAAGTGGCATATCACAATGATACACTGTCTAACACAATCTGCAAGTATCCCACTTATGACAAAGAAATGTATTCCATTTTTCAAGTATGCTGCCAATGGAAGCATTACATTTTGGGGAAGGAAACGGTCATCCACACAAACCACCGAGTCTTGCAGTTCATACAGAAACAAGGGAAGTTTCAGAATGATCACCATGAGAATTGGTCCACATATCTACAAAAATTTCATTTGAACATCAATTATAAAAAGGGTAGCACCAATAATGTTGCAGACTACCTCATCCGACCATCGATCATGGTGCTAAACACTGTTCTCAACTCTTGTGGGGATGAGACTTATGATTGGATGATTCTCTACAAGAGTGATCCACAATTTGGCCACACATACAAGACACTCTTGGAGGCTATGCAAGTTCCAAATTTTCACCTCCAGGATGCACTACTATGTCACCTAGGACACCTTTGTGTTCCTTAAAGCGAGCATGCCAATATTATTTGGGAATGACACTACAGTTGAGTCACTGGGCATTTCATGGTCAAGAAAATAGTGGCAGTACTAGAAAAGAATTTCTATTACCAAACCTTCTATAGGATATTGGGAAGTACATTAGATCCTACACTACTTACTCCATTGCTAAGCTAACCATCAATAAGCAAGGCAACTATACTCCACTATATACCCCTAGCTGACCTTAGGAATCCATCTCCATGTATTACATGTCGGGCCTTCCTTCTACTAAGGATGGAAATGACTATGTTTTCGTGGTCGTCGATAAATTCTCGAAGTTGGCCATTATATTGGCCTGCAAATTAAATATCACAGCAGAAGCCACTACTAAAATTTTCTTTGAACGAGTGTGGGTGCACTTTGGGATCCCATAGTCTATGATCTAAAATAGGGACAACAGGTTCCTCATCACATTTTGGTCTAGCCTCTGGTCAATGCTGGACACCAAGCTCACTGAGTCTCAACAGGATGATTATACACATTCTGCGCATGTAAAATTCAAATCATCCACGCACATGGGATGAGAGCCTTCCCTATGTACAACACAGTTATAACTAGGATCTCCACAGCTCAACTAGCCACAGCCCCTTTCAGGTCGGCTTGGGGTTCTAGCCACTATGTCCCATTGATGTAGTCATGCCATTTGTGGCTACTCAGGCTTATTCATCTCGTGTCTAGTCTGAAGGTGACAAAGTGAACAATTTCATTGGGAAAACTCAGCACATCCGCTAGAAAGTTCATGACATGTTGGAGAGAGCCAATGCTAAGCCCAAGCAGAGACATGATCAACATCGGGTGCCACACCACTTCAAGGTGGGTGACAATGTGTGGCTACATTTACAGAAGGAGCACCTCACTAGACCCCACCACAAGATTCACCCACTCCGATATGGGTCGTGCACCATCACCAAGGCTATAGGGAAAAATGTGCTTGAGCTTTATATTCCACCATTCCTTGGTCTACACCCAATACTCAATGTGGACCGCCTGCAGCCCTATTTCCCACCTCTACTAGACACCTCTCACATTGCAGAACAACTCACACTAACAAACTTAAACCCAGACTACATGGAATAGGTCACCATAGATTGTATCATGGACATGAAAATCAAGAACACTCACTAGCAAAAGATTCAAATGTATCGGGTTGCCAAAGTTGGCCAACTCCTGCACCAAGGCAAGTGGTTCACGATGGACCAAGTTCGGTAGAAGTTTCCTCGTCTCATGGAGGAACTCATCGCAACGGGGACCATTGCTTCCTAAGGGGGGAGGAATTATCAAGGTGGATATTCGTGGCCACCCGCTTATTCCACTTGGAGCCCCACCATCGTTTCTTTTATTTTTTCAGTTTCCTTAATTATAGCACACTTAACTATTTTGATGATTTTTTCTAGTCTTGAACTTCTGGAGCCATTTTGAGGCCCTAAACAATGTTTTTTGGGAATCTCTTCCTCGGCAAATATGTCCATTTTAGACCTGATTTCATTGTTAGCGATTTTATTCCTCAAATGGATCTTTCTAACGATGTATCATGTGCATCAAATGGAGATAGCATGCCAAAGTTACGACCCTGGGAAATTGATGTACTAATTTACCCTAACAAGGCCCATATTCTAGTGTTTCATCTCCTAGGGTTAGGTTTTTGGATGCTTATGGTTTTCCATTGTTTCTCAATAATATATATTTCTTAGACCCTCATTTTAACACAGAGTTCAAAGGTCTATAGCCACCACATCTCTTCTCAGAGATAAGTTACCAGTGCCCTAGCTAGTTTATTCCCATTTTGTCTGTAAACAAATTTGAGTTCTTCGATATTAATGAAATGAAGTTTTATTTCAGCTGAATTTTTATATTTGTGGTTATATGTGTATTTTGTTGTGTTCCTTCATAAATCTGGATCAACTATGGCGATGTCATGTGGTACTATGGTGATGGCAGGTAGCACGAGGGTCAGTTGGTCTGGACACGACAACAATTTATCGACTATGGGTTATGGACCAGTATGAAAAACAACATAAATTACATTTAATATTATATATTGATATTATCATTAGTCCAAAATTTGAATCATTGTGAATATATATAACAAAAAAAAGTGCACATAATATATAGTCCATATAGTCTGCCTCAGGGTGAGGCTGGAACTATGAAAACTAAAAAAATACATTGATATCCTAAAAAATTTGGCTAAGTTTCATTATGTACAACAAAACTAATGTAAAATCTACATTTTCGATTACTATAGTCCCCTTCATGCATGTTGTACGGACTAGTAAGACTGTGTAAGAGTTAGAGAGTGTGCGGTGTTTTTAATTGCTTGTTATATGATATTGAATTTTCAGCAAAAACCAGCAATCCTTGATTAATGTTTCTCCTCAAGTTAAGAGATGACATGTGGCTTTCACTTTCAAAAAGCGTAATTTCATGGACAACAATAATAGTTTCTTGAAAATATACATCCACAAAACCTCATAATTTTTTAAATACTTAGCCTCAAATACAAATTATGAGCACTTCTCTAAAGTAATCCTAGATGACTTTTCCCATTCAACTTCATTAATTGAATTTGAACAAGTGTTTTACAAAATCAAACCCATTAATAAAACATGAATTATATTATTTTCATAATAATATTATGACTTATTTTCACTTATTGTTTTAACATTTTGGCATGATATAACTTAGTTTCACTTACTCAAACCTTCGTAATAATTTTATTTTTTGAATTTGAACATGAATATTTGGAGATTAAATATATTATTGGATCTCAAATTTGTTGAACCCTTAGTTAAAATGAGAGGGGGGGTGAATCAGTTTAACACATTCATGGTATTTTAAAACTTTCCTTTAAACTTATTGACACCTTCATTTCATGATAACTTAATATGTGAGCAATCTTAACATGTGAGTAGAAAGTATTAAGCAGATTAGATAATGTAACAACAAACTTAATATGTGAGCAGCAAGTATTAAGAAGATTAGATACACCATATAAACACATAAATATCATGCAAATAGACAACATATATAAGTGGAAACCTATAAGGGAGAAAACCACATTATTATCGTTGTGATGCAAAGGCAAGCTCCAACTCCCTCTCACCACTGATTTTATGTAGTCTCCAATCTACAAGAGGCTCCGACCTCAATTCTGCATGCTACAACTTTCAAGGAAGCTCCAACTCCCATCTATTTTCTGCAGGCTACAACCTACAGGAGGCTTCTACCTCAGCGAGCTACAAATGACATATATCAAGCTACAACTTGATATGAAAGCACCAACTTCCATCTATTTTCTGTAGGCTACAACATACAAGAGGCTCCTACCTCAGTTAGCTACAACTGACATTTATCAAGCTACAACTTGATATGGAAGCACCAAATTCCTCACTCTTTCCTAAAAATAAACACATGCTGATTTACTTGGATATCAGCTCTGTTCTGTTCCTTCTTCATTGTTGTCCACCAGCCTTCATGTCTACCTTATATCATCTCTAAATCTTCACAAATTCTCTATCTACTCCTCCTTCTTCTTACCCTCTCTGCCTCATTTCTCCATTCTCTAACCTCCTTATGCATATCTATGTGATATCATTTATAGGGTTCACCTCATGACTTTTTGTATTCCACAGGGAATTTGAAGTGAACAGTCGTGACTCTTTGACTTCCACCTTCTCATTTCTTTCCTAGCATATTCAGAAAAACATATAACAATAGATATACATTTCAACATTACAGTGGGATATTTCTTCGCCTCCAGAGACTTTCCTTTGCATCACAAACAATATAAAATAAATAAAAATTTACATCTTCAGTTACAATAAGTATTTCTATTTAGCCCATTCAGTTTTTCGCTCACTATGAGTTTGTATTTTCTGCTGCTGTAGTGTAATTGTTCTGCATAATCTCATGTACACTACAATTGTGTATCTGCTGCATATATAACTACTTTACAAGTTTAGTCCCAAATAAATCTCACAATCTCATGCATCTAAAAATGCCTCTCCATTCATTTTCCCTGGGCTGGCAATTTAAATAAATATATGTGGAAGCTTTTCCATCAAGAGTTAAAATCTATGTTATATCCTGAATATACCTGTCAACTTACGGAAGCTTCTTTTAATAAAATTAATGTCTTATAAAGGCAATAATACCACCCAGGTTTATTATTTTATGCGGAAGCTTAACTTTTCTCATCTGATAGTTATCAAAACCATTCAACCCAGTTGCAATCTCTGATCTGGGAAAGTTTAAATAAATACTGGAGCTTTTCTTAACGAAGAGTTATAAACCCCATATCACAAAAATACACGAGAGCATTTCTTTTCGTTAAAAACCTACGGTTATAAATCATAAAATGGCAACTAATTGTGGAAGTTTATTATTTCATAATCTATGGTTAAAACCATAGAAATAAACCCATAACGCATGTAAATGGTCTTCGCTTTTTATACACCGACAAAATATCCAGAATCATATTTATAATCGGCGCTTTTCCTTCTATTGGACTTTTTGTTAAAACCATAATCAATACCCTTCATATAATATGTCGAATTAACATTCAAATATTACAACTATACCATTATAAAACTTTAACTTTCAATATTCACATGCGACGTTTCCTCTATATACCATCTCTCTTATAGTTTATGATGAGTAAGGGTTCAAACTCTCATAAACCCCGAATGAGTGTTCGACCCCTTACTCTGTTTACAGAGAATTTCTCTTTCATTTCTAACTTAAAAACCTTATAAAGGTTCCTTTCTTTGCACGATATATTTATTCATCTACCAACAATACACACAGAGTTCGATTCATTCAATTACACACAATTTCATGTCACAACAACCCCACATTACAACATCGACATGAATTTCGATTTCTTCACTGATACATAGAGTATATTTAATCTCCCAATTACAAAGTATCATCAAACTATACTCATGTAATGATGAACAATTACTTCCATAGATACAAATGAATCCTCTTACAAAACTTCTCCTTGTCTTGGCTAGATCTTCAAGTTAGATTGTCGTTTTCAAAATCCTCTTTTCCTGCCCTTGATGCCTCTTCTCCTTGTCTATCTCCTTTTCCATCAATGAAAATATTTCCAATAGTCTCCCCCTTTGGCATTGATGGAAATACTCCACCAATACTCCAATACTTCCTTGAGGGCTTCCTCCCCCTTTCATTCTGAAAGGTGTGTTTTGTCTTCCTCTGCCTACTTTTACTTGATTTTCCTCCCCCTTTGACATCAATGGCAAAGGGTTGCACATCTATCAGTGTAGATTCTATCTTTGCATTTCCTCTCTCTGAGTTGTGTTTAGGCCCTTCTTCTTTTGACTTTTTATACCTTGTTGCTCCAGACTGGTGTTGAGAGAACATTTTTGAGACTTATTGAACTTGTATATACACAGTATGTTGATACCATCCCAAAGCATAGACTCCTTTCACTTTTATAAAGCTGAAAGTGTAGATAATGACACTTCATAGAATAGATTTATATAGTTAGACTTATATGCTTAGATATGCATCATTGGATCAATACTTAAAGATTGTGAATGCTCCATGTGACATATCAAGTTTTCTCCAACTAGTCCTCAGTCTGTATTATAATCTTCATCTACAATTCATATCTATTGAGTGTTGAGATTGCAACAAGATTATGAGCTTAGTGAAAAGAGTCACATTCACTAAGTGGGCCCGCAGGTTATTTTTGGCGCAAGTCTATTTTTAGACATGTCGATCATATTCTATGAGTTGTAGGATGCTATTTGTGGATGGTTGGTCCAGTTGGAAAAATATATGGACTTCTATTTTTAAACATATTGGGTGGAATATATTTTTAGATTTCCAGTTTAAAAATAGATATGTCGAGTATTATTAGCTCTTAATAATATTTGGACTATAAACATTATCTTATTCTCTTGGAGCACTTCTGTTAAGTGCACAGATGTGGCACAGGAACTAACAGAAGGAATTGTGCTAGTACTAAGGTTTAAGTGTAGCTATTTCATGGAGAATTCAGTTAGAACTCATGTGCAGAGTTTGGTGGAGTTATTGAGGTAGTTGGGGGAGTCGTGTTCAGTTTAACTCAATTAGACATAGTCGAGCTAGTTGTATCTAGTCTAACTGATTGATAAACTAGTTAGAGTGGTGTGAATTAATTATTAATTAATTCAATATTTATTAACTCATTAATGAACTAAAGAATACATCAGTTAACTACAGTGCATGGACAGTTTTAGTGGAGACCAGTGAAGAGGTAGGTGAAAGAGCAGTGTGACTATCAGTTGTGACTATAGTGTTGCATGATTTGCAACACACAGTGGTTGGAGATGCCAATGAGGATTGCGTGAGAAAGGTTGGACCAATTCGATTTCATTCAGAACCATTCTTTAGCAGTGATTGCGCAGTAGAGGTAGGCTAGCAGGTGGCAGAGATTCGAGCATGAAATTTGCTAGATCGGACCTGATTAGTGTGTAGTAATTGGAGATTGTGCTGAGAGCTTGTGAGGAGCTTTGTATGATGATTGTTACATGATCTCTATAACATATAATATACAGATAGTTTTGGGTTTTCAGCTTTAATATTTCCCATAAAATAATGTGTTCATATGTGTGAATTGTTATGGTTTTAATGTGTGCATGCAATTGATTTTATTTCCGCAATTAATGATCAATGGTAGAAGATATTCTGTATTATGCATGAAGTCAAATAGTGTGTGATCAGGAGAATCTCAGATGTATACATATCAGTTATATAATTTTTACATGGTATCTAAGCGATATTGATCATTGGAGCAATTGCAAAGCATTGAAGCGGTTGAGTTTTGTGCTAGTGGAATTCGAATTTGCAGCAGTGTTTTCTTGGTGTCGAAGTTGAGATGTCTTTCAAAAGATTATGATTGGAGTATGCCCTTGAGGGCAGCTCAAATTATATTTCATGGAAGGATAGGATGGAGGTGGTGCTGGATGACAATGGGTTGAAGGAGTTCATAGATTCAAAAATTCCAAAACCTGCTTCTAGTGATGCTGTCGCACTTGACGAATGGAAAAAGAAGACAACAAATGTCGAAGGATTCTGTTGGAAGGTGTGAAGGATCACATAGTGTCCAGCCTCCATGGTAAAGCTTCTCCATTATTGATGTGGAAATATTTTACAGACTTGTTCCAAAGTAAGAGCGACCAGAGGAATTTGGCGCTCAAGGATAAACTCAGGAACATAAAAATGGAGAAAGGTGACAGTATACCCAAGTACCTCACAAAGTTTGTCCAGTGCAGGGATGAGCTGGGAAGTGTGGGGGTTACTGTAGATGACGAGGACTTGGTGAGCTTGGCTCTCCTTGGGCTTTTGAAATGTTGGCATTCCTATCAAGACTTTGTCAATGGTCGAGAGAAATTGCCAGGATGGGAGCGACTTTGGTTGGATCTTGTGCAAGAGGAGATAAGGTGGAGTACCAAGGACGGATCTTCATCAAAGAATGTAGATGAAGAAAATTGCGCTTTGGCTTCCAAACAAAGGAAGGGGAAGAGCAAGAAGAATTCTTCTCAATCCGGTGCAAAAGGCAAGAAGAAGGACATGTCCAAAGTGAAGTGCTTTCACTGTCACCAACATAGACATTACGCCACTAATTGTCCATAGAAGAAGAAAAATAAACAGGCTGCCCGATCTGCAGCTGGAGAGGCCTTAGCCTCGTAGTTTGAGTTGGATTTTTTGCTGATCGCATGCTTGGTCTAAAGTGTGATGGGTTTAGTGTGGTTTCTTTACAGTGGTGTGTCTTTTCACATGACTGGAGACAAATATTTGTTTACTGATCTCGATGAGAAATATCTTGGAGTGCGCATCGAGATGGGAGATGATGGTAGATACAGTGCGACTGGTATTGGGACCATTTCCTTTCAGAGAGAGTCTAGTAAACCTTTCATATTGAAGGATGTCATGCATGTTCCAGGATTGAAGAAGAATCTGATCTCGGTGGGCATGTTAGAAGACAAGGGATATGATGTTGTCTTTAGCGAGGGAAAGGCTTTCCTGTGTAGTAAGGCAACTGGTGAAACCCGAAGGATAGGGGTTTGAGTTAAGAACCTTTATCAATTGTAGGTAGATGGCTGCGCAACAATGGTAGGCAAGGTAGAAGGAATGGTGAGATGGGATGAGGGCGAGCTATGACATAGGAGATTGGGCCATCTTTACCATGGTGCTTTGAAAATTTTGTAGCAGATTTCTACCGGGCTTCCCAAAGGTACACTTGTGTAGTCAGATCAGTGCAAGGGATGTACTTTGGGAAAATTTGTGAAAGCCACCTTTCACGAGAAGGATAGTCATGCCACGACCATCCTTGAGAGAATTCACATAAACTTATGTGGACCTTTCTCAGTAGCTTCCACAGCAAAGCACAGGTATTATGTGATATTTGTTGATGATTTTTCTCGTAAGTGTTGGATCTTCTTCATGCAAAAGAAGAGTGAGACATACTCAAAGTTTTGTGAGTTCAAGGCACTGGTTGAGAAAGAATAGGGGAAGCAAGTGAAGGCTCTTAGGAGCGACAATGGTGGTGAATTCATCTTTGGTGAATTCAAGGACTTTTGTAGCGCAAAAGGAATTCGAAGAGAGCTCATAGCGCCTCATAACCTACAGTAGAATGGGGTCGAGGAGCGAAAGAATAGAACAATCATGGGTGCTGCACGGGCGATGTTCAATGATCAGGGCCTTCCCATACACTTATGGGCTGAGGCATGCAATACTGCGGTTTATGTGCAAAACCGTTGTCCTGATAGGATACTTGGCATGAGTACACCCGAGGAGGCGTTTTCTGGTAAGAAGCTTGATATTTTTCATTTGAGGATTTTTGGCTCACTTGTTTACATTCATGTGACAAAGGATGCCAGGAAGAAGTTGGAGCTGACCACAAAGGTTGGGATATTTGTGGGGTACACTGATACACCCCACAACTATCATGTGTATTTTCTAAACAGTCGGAAGACTCTTGTGCGACAGGATATCAAATTTCATGAGGAGATAGCCATGAAGTGTTCGCTTGAGAGGGAGCCACACTTGCATGTAGAGGAGGAACTATTAGTTCCTAAGGATGAGCCTCAGGATGTGGATCAGCCACAAGAGGAGGTTCATGGAGTGGAAGAAACCACTCATGCAGTGCCAACCATCAGAGGGTGGAAGTGCACTACAGAAGCTGAGCGACTAAATAAGGATGCAGAGAAGATTATAGGAGCACCTACATCACAGCGTAGACAGAGACAATCACCTGACCGATATACTGGATACATGGCTCTGATGAGCAAGTGTATCGTGACAGAAGCATCTTATTTCGAGGAAGCTGTGGAGGACCCTACATGGGTAGATTCCATGGTGGAAGAGTATGATTCGATTGTCAGAAAGATTGCATGGGAGATTGTCCCAAGGATGGAACAGAAATCAGTGCTAGGTTCGAGATGGATCTACAAAGTGAAGCAAGCAGCTGACGGGAGTGTGGAGAAGTACAAGGCAAGATTTTTTGCCTAAGGCTTCTCACCGATTGAGGGGATCAATTATGAGGAAACCTTTGCACCTGTCACAAGGTATTCTTCCATATGGACGATTCTTGCTCTCTCAGCACAGATGGGGTGGCACATTCATTAGATGGATGTAAAGACTGTGTTCCTCAATGGAGTGATTAAGGAGGAGGTGTACATAGAGCAGACCAAAGGTTTCGAGATCTTCATAAGTGAGTCACATGTGTGCAAGCTCAAAAGAGGGTTGTATGGGTTGAAACAAGCACCTCATGCTTGGTACACATGGATTGACAGTTATTTCATCAGACTTGGTTTTACCAAGAGCGAGGCAGATCCCAACCTGTACCAGATAGTGGTTGAGGGTAAGTTGTTGATCATTGTACTTTATGTAGATGATTTTATATTGACTGGTGATGAACAGTTGATACTCTCATGCAAGGTTGATCTTGCCAAAGAGTTTGAGATGAAGGACTTGGGCCTTCTTCATTATTTCCTGGGATTGGAAATTTGGTAGCTCAATGATGGATTGTTTATGTCTCAAGGCAAGTATGCCTGGGACATACTGGAGAAGTTCAACACACATGGTTTCAAGCCTATCGACACTCCTCTTCCTGGTGGATGGAGGAAAGAGGATGCTACATTGGCAGAGGTAGTGGATGCCACTATTTACTGACAGTTGGTGGGGTCGCTTATCTATCTAGTCAATACACGACCTGACATATGCTACGCTGTTAACTAGCTTTCACAAGCTATGGTTAAGCCCACCAAGCTCTTTTGGAAGGCAGGCAAGCATGTATTGAGATATCTTAGAGGCACATCGGGATATGGATTATGGTACAGATAGTCGGATGAGGTGAAGCTGTGTGGCTTCACGGATGCAAATTGGGCAGGAAGCCCAACGAATAAAAAGAGCACATCTGGAGGGATTTTTAGTATTGGGTTGAGTATATGGCAACAAGTTTCGCTGCATGCAAGGCTATATGGGTGAGGAAGATCCTGGTTGGGTTGTTCAGTTCACACTTAGATCCTACTGTGATATATTTTGATAATCAGAGTTGCATCAAACTCTTGGTTAATCTAGTATTTCATGATAGATCTAAACACCTTGACATCTGGTGTCATCATATACGAGATTGTGTGCAGCAGAAGATCATGTTACTTTCTTACATTCATACGGAGGATCAGGATGCTGATATCTTGATGAAGGCGCTCACCAGGAGAAAATTTGAATATAATAGGGGCAGGATCGGGGTGGCAGATAATCCCTATCTTGTTAAGAGGGAGTGTTGAGATTACAACAATATGATGAGCTTAGTGAAAATAATCGCCTTCACTAAGTGGGTCCGCAGGCTATTTTTGGCGGAAGTCTATTTTTAGACTATGTCTATTTTTAGACATGTCGATCATATTCTATGAGTTGCAGGATGATATTTGTAGATGGTTGGTCAAGATGGAAAAATAGATGGACTTCTATTTTTAGACATATTTGGAAGAATCTATTTTTAGATTTCTAGTCTAAAAATAGATATGTCGAATATTATTAGCTCTTAATAATATTTGGAGTATAAACATTATCTTATTCTCTTGGAGCACTTCAGTTAAGTGCACAAATGTGGCATAGGAGCTGACTGAAGGAATTACACTATTCCCGAGGGTTAAGTGGAGCTATTGCATCAAGACTCCAGTTAGAACTCATGTGATAGAGTTTGGTGAAGTTATTGAGGTAGTTGGTGGAGTTGTGTTCAATTTAACTCAGTTAGACACAGTTGAGCTAGTTGTATCTAGTCTAAATGATTGATACACTAGTGACAGTGGTGTGAATTAATTATTAATTAATTCACTAATTATTAACTCATTAATCAACTAAAGAATACATCAGTTAACTACAGTGCATGGACAGTTTTAGTGGAGACCAGTGAAGAGGTAGGTGAAAGAGCAGTGTGACTATCAGTTGTGACTATATTGTTGCATGATTTTCAACACACAGTGGTTGGAGATGCCACGAGGATTGCGTGAGCAAGGCTAGACCAATTCAAGTTCTTTCAGAGCCATTCTTCAGCAGTGATTGCGCAGTAGAGGCAGGCTAGCAGGTGGCAGAGATCGGTGCATGGGATTTGCTAGATCAAACCTGATTAGTGTGTAGCAATTGAAGATTGTACTGAGAGCTTGTGAGGAGCTTTGTATGATGATTGTTACATGATCTCTATGACATATAATATGCAGATAGTTGGGGGTTTTCAACTTTAAGCTTTCCCATAAATTATTGTGTTCATATGTGTGAATTGTTATGGTTTTAATGTGTGCATGCAATTGATTTTATTTCCGCAATTAATGATCAATGGTAGAAGATATTCTGTATTGTGCATGAAGTCAAATAGTGTGTGATCAGGAGAATCTCGGATGTATAACATATCAGTTATATAATTTCTACATTGAGGAAGATTGTAGATGGAGTAAGTCTTTTTTTTGTAATACACATCTGCAGTACACATCTATTTAGATATGATGATGCCAATATATCTTTTGTTGTTGTTGTTCACCTGTACTGCCTGTTGTTGGTGATATGTGCTAGACTGCTAACAGGGATATTACACTTAATAGCTGACAGGTCCTTGTTGATGATGTGCACAATGAATCATCGAGAATTTAATATAAATTCAAATGACTTTACTTCTTGTACAATGTACTTTCAAAACAACCCCTTGAGACTAGATACATTCAATGTATTGGTCAATCTCACTTATCAACCATGCAATTTTCTTTATGACATAAGGGGGTATGTATGTCAATGATCAATCTCTCTTTAAAGGTGAATTACCAGCAAATCCTTTATGCTGAAGTAGGATTTGGATGAATTAATAAAAGACTTTTGGGCTTCAATGGTAATCACAACTAGTCCTTCATACTTCAGATACTTTAACTATTCTGTCATGATGATTTTATAACAAAAACATCTTCAAGTTGTTTAATTGATATCTCAGCCAACAGAATTCACACAGTTTTATGAATGATCTTAAGGAAGAGGCCTTGAAGATATATATGTACTGACTTCAAGAAGGCATGCAATTATATATAGAAAAAGATACCACTTCAATGCTCAATATAATGCTTTAAGTGTAAACAAAATGATGATACTTTAGCATTGTTATTAACCTTTTCATGCTTTAATAATGCAGATAGCGCTGGGTATACTACCTTGATGTACTTTTTCCATAATCCTTTGATCCTGAGGACCTGTATCATACCACTGATCCACTGATAACACTTGGTATTCTATTGATAGGCATGATACTTGTACCAAATACCAGTTGATACTACTTTCACTTCAGCTCACACATGATCCCAATAGTTAAGAAAACCTTCATAGTTTCTACTATTGAGCTCTCCACCGTTTTCAACAACAATCATCAATATACTGAATCTGATCTTGGAATCATTAACCTTTTGCTTATTCTTTCATTCTGGTTTAAAAGAATGTCACTGCATTTTCCTTTCTAGGACTGCTCTAGAATCATTGCTACTTTATATACAATTCAACTATTCTAACATAAAGATCTTTGGGAAGACATCTTCAATTTCTATACTAGGAATCTTCATGGGTAGATCACTCAGATATTTATCACTTACCTAACTGCACTCCTTCAAGGGGACTTTTCATAGATGAATGATGTAATGACATAATGATGATAGGCACTTTTCTTACTCATCCTTCTAAATGTGATTCATTGTTAATTCTAGCAGTATGATGCACAATGTGATCATCCTTTATGGGTCTTTCCAGTTCTGTAGCTCGACACATAACTTTTGTGATTTTAACCATTCATCACTTAATGTGCTGATGTCTTCTTAGCTTACATGTTCTTGGCTGATGTTCTCTCTACTACCATGGCTTTTTGTTGCAATCTCTCAGCTATTGAATGCTTCAGATAATCTTCTTCCTCTATAGTTCTCTGCTAGATAAATTGTACTTTCCCTTTCTGATCTTATAATTTTTCTCATTTCAAGGAGCTCTTCTTAGGCTACTTTTGTGGGGACTATTTATGAACTTCTCTCCCCCTAGGATGTTGCTTCATATCTATCACTGGTTAGATATTTGTGTTTCTTCCTAGCGCAACTCCCCCTAAGAATATGATGGATTCATTATGTTATTGAGGTAATTAGCTCCCCCTTTCTCTTTTCCTTCCATACTTTATTGGGGTTCTTCATAATGTTTTCACTTATTTTTTATTCATAGTTTTGTTTGATTTGATTAGATTCCATCACGTGTCTAGAGATCTTTAATGTATATGGCAGTTTACAGTATTTTTCTTTGTGACCAAGATTAAGGCATACATGAAATCTTATTTTACCAAGATACGTTTGAGATGATGTATAATATTTTGTGCTCCCTTTTCAACATAATTTACATTCAACAAGTTTATGTACAAAATTATTGCATGCATAACAGTAGCCATGGAAATGATTTGTGTACCTGGTGAAAGATTTTCTTTTCCATTTGCTTGCTCGAGGGGTTCTTCTCTTTCGCTGCATCCTTTGCTGATTGGAATGGATTTGCTTTGTGTTGCAATATGCTACAATATGTCTTGGTTTATGATAAGAGAAACATGTGATATTTTTCATATGAAGAAAGAACCTTCTTTGACATCTTCCAAATTTATTCAATTCATATTCAAGAGTGTATGAGCCTTTTTCAGCTGACTATTTCATCCTTTCATTCTCTTTCCTTTCATGTTGCTGCTTGTTTCTGTTTGTTTCTTTGCAAATCATGTTCTTGCTGGTTTCTACTTCTGGAGGAATATTTTGAGTTGCTTCATTATCCTTTACAGCTTTTACAAAATGACATTCATGTTATCTTCTACCTTGGACTTACTGGATTCTCCTTTATATCCTATCCCAACCTTTATGAGAGGAGACCATTGAGCATTTAGAATCTTGTCCAATTGTTCAGAGCTTGTCATTTGAGGAGTATTCATTAATAATTCTCTTTGGGCTTTTTCTAATTTCTTTCTCAGGCACACTACTTCCAATTTCTCTTGGTTCTGAATTTTATCCTTTATTTTCTTTAGTAGAGTGTCTTCTACTTTCCTTGCTTCTTCAAGTTGTGTCTTTAGGCCAACAATTTATTTCTTATCTTCATATTCTTTTTCATCACATATTTGCACCAATGTCTTCAGGTCTTTGTTTTCATTCTTCAATATTTATATTTCAGTCAAGGCTGTGTCAAGTTTGGCTTTTTCCTCAACTGTAATTTCTTCATGGAACTTACTTCCATTCATACTAGCAGGTACTTCATTTGATTGACTATTTTCCTTTTGACATGAATTTTTTTTCTTCTTGATTCTCTTCTCCTTCTTGAAAATGCAGCCCATAGTGTCTCCTTCATGCATGAAATGAAATCTATCCCAGATTTCTTTTGCAGAGGTTAGATCCATTATTAAATCAAGATCCTTGTTATGAATACTGTTATATATCACACATTTTTCCTTGGCATTCCACTGTTTTTCTTGCACCGAGGGAGAGTCTATGTAGTAACCTTCACATACAAGTTTCCATACCTCAGGTTCATAAGCCATTAAATCTGTTTTAACCTTATCTCTCCTTTCAGGAAAGTTTGTTGTATTTACCACGGGTATAATTTGATAGTCCATAACTCAACCAGATCTCCTTCAAGCTATAAGGCTTACACCAAAGGAACCCACTCTGATACCAATTGTTGAACCCTTAGTTAAACTGAGAGGCGGGGTGAATCGGTTTAACACATTCATGGTCTTTCAAAACTTTCCTTTAAACATATTGACACCTTCATTTCATGATCAACTTAATATGTGAGTAGTAAGTATTACGCAGATTAGATAATGTAACAGAAAACTTAATATGTGAGCATCAAGTATTAAGTAGATTAGATACACCATAACAACACATAAATATCATGCACATAGATAAAATATATAAGTGGAAACCCATAAGGGAGAAAACCACATCTTATTATTGTTGTGATGCAAAGGCAAGCTCCAACTCCCTCTCACCACTGATTTTCAGTAGGCTCCAACCTACAGGAGGCTCCTACCTCAATTCTGCATGCTACAACTTGCAAGGAAGCTCCAAATCCCATCTATTTTCTGCAGGCTACAACCTACGGCAGGCTCCTACCTCAGCCAGCTACAACTGACATCTATCAAGCTACGACTTGATATGAAAGCACCAAATTCCATCTATTTTCTACAAGCTACAACCTATAGGAGGGTCCTACCTCAGTCAACTATAACTAAAATTTATCAAGCTACAACTTGATATGGAAGCACCAACTTCCTCACACTTTCATAAAAATAAACACATGCTGATTTACTTGGATATCAACTCTGTTCTATTCCTTCTTCACTGTTGTCCACCAACCTTCATGTCTGCCTTATATCATCTCTGAATCTTCACAACTTCTCTGTCTGCTCCTCCTTCTTCTTACCCTCTCTGCCTCATTTCTCCATTCTCTAACCTCCTTATGCATATCTATGTGATATCATTTATAGGGTTCACCTCATGACTGTTTGTATTCCACAGGGAATTTGAAGTGAACAACCATGACTCTTTGACTTCCACCTTCTCATTTCTTTTTTAGCATATTCAGAAAAACATATAACAATAGATATACATTTCAACATTACAGTGGGATGTTTCTTTGCCTCCAGAGACATGGCTTTGCATCACAAACAATATAAAATAGATAAAACTTTACATTTTCAGTTACAATAAGTATTTCTATTTAGCCCATTCAGTTTTTGGCTCACTGTGAGTTTGTCTTTTCTACTGCTGTAGTGGAACTGTTCTGCATAATCTCTTTTACACTACAATTGTGTATCTGCTACATATATAACTTCTTTACAAGTTTAGTCCCAAATAAATCTCATAGTCTCATGCATCCAAAAATTCCTCTCCATTCATTTTCCCTAGGCTAGAAATTTAAATAAATGTATGCGGAAGCTTTTCCATCAAGGGTTAAAATCTCTGTTATATCCTAAATATACCTGTCAACTTACGGAAGCTTCTTTTAATAAAACGGATATTGTATAAAGGCAATAATACCACCCAGGTTTATTCTTTTATGCGGAAGCCTAAATTTTCTCATATGATAGTTATCAAAACCATTCAACCCAGTTGCAATATTTGATCTGTGCAAGTTTAAATAAATACTGGAGCTTTTCTTAACCAAGAGTTATAAACCCCATATCATAAACATACACGGGAGCATTTCTTCTCCTTAAAAACCTGCGGTTATAAATCATAAAATGGCAACTAATTTTGGAAGTTTCTTATTTCAGAATCTATGGTTAAAACCATAGAAATAAACCCATAACGCATGTAAATGCTCTTCCCTTTTTATACACCAACCAAATATCCAGAATCATATTTATAATCAGCGCTTTTCCCTCTATCGGACCTTTGGTTAAAACCATAATCAATACACTTCATATAATATGTCGAATTAACATTCGAATATTACAACTAGACCATTATGAAACTTTAACTTTCAATATTCATATGTAGCTTTTCCTCTATATACCATTTCTCTTATGGTTTATGAAAACCATGCAAACCCCAGATTACATTTTCGAAGGCTTTACCTTTGCACTCTTTGATTTAAAATCAACCCCAATTCACACTTTTCATATGCGGAAACTTTACCTGTTTCAAGTCTATGGTAAATATCATAAGATAACCGCCATTCATGAATGCAGTCACTTTACATACGAAAGTTGTTTAATTAAGCCCATGGTTGAAACCTTAGCCAAGTTCATTTCATCATATTTGACATTCGACCCCCACTTCATGGGCTTCGAATCTTTATTGAATTTCATGTCTAAACTTATTACATAATGGTTCCTTATATGAATTGAATATGTGGCATAACCTTTAATTCTACCTCCGTTTATTAACACTTATGGCTATAAAATAAACCATCGCATCAAACATAAATTTCACATAACCAACATTCCTTACCTTGGTTTATCTCTCCATATCATCCAACGGATGACACATTGTCGCATCAAACCACAATAATCCAACACATATCGCGTTACTGAGATGCATGAGATTTAATTCTCAACTCATGCGATGAAACTGGGTCCCAGCCTTTAACTCACCATTCACATCCAACGACGAATAACTTATCGTGCATCAACCCCAAATTTGACGGTAATCACGTAATATAGCGCAATTAACATGCACAAGGGTTAGTCTTCAAAATTTACACGAAAATCATGGTATTTGAATACCACTATTATGTGATGTGTCAAACGCTGAAACGTATCACGTTATTTTTCAACAAAACACTTACTGTTTTTAAATTATGCAAAAACCATAACTATTTTCTGAATCTTCCTTTACTGTGCATCACTCCAAGTTCCGTTTTGACTCGTGGTTCCATCCAAATTAACTCTATTCATTAACTCATAATCACTTAACGCTGGTTACCTCACGATTCCATTTCTTCACGGTCTCACCTCATTCTTCTGTGCTATCACCATATAAATCTCGATTCAAGGTTTTGTTTCATTCCTTATGCACGAACCATCATTTCCTTAAATACGAATAGAGGTTAACAAACCCTTCAAGTTTTATTTCGCACCATAGCTTCTTGTATATAGAATTTCCCCCACGATCTATCGATCCAAATGGACTGCTGTATTAAATCCGCAATGATTCTTTTAAAACCCAAATTACAAAGTATATTCACACATTTTATTACAGTTGCGGGGAATGAATTTTGTCCATTGGTTCTTTTGGATAGAACCCTCAATATATTACTTCAAAACATAACAAGCATCAACTCTCTGCATATTCGACAATACATAGTTCAATCACCATAAACCCTGAATGAGCGTTTGACCCCTTACTTTGTTTGCAGAGAATTTCTCTTTCATTTCTAACTTAAAAACCTTATAAAGGTTCCTTTCTTTGCATGATAGATTTATTCATCTACCAACAATACACACAAATTTCGATTCATTCAATTAGACACAATTTCTTGTCACAACAACTCCACATTACAGAATCGACATGAATGTCGATTTCTTCATAGATACACAGAGTATATTTAAACTCCTAATTACAGAGTCTCATCACACAATACTCATGTAATGTTGAACAATTCCTTCCATAGATACAAATGAATCCTCTTACAAAACTCCTCCTTATCTTGGCTATATCTTCAAGTTAGATGTCCCTTTTCAAAATCCTCTTTTGCAGTCCTTGCTGCATCTGCTCCTTGTCTGCCTCCTTTGCCATCAATAACAATATTTCCAACAAAATTACGTTGCAAATTCTCTTCGCATTTGTTCATGTTTATTGTATTTTTTTTTTTTTAAAGAGTATCAAATAGACTCTTCTTCATTGAAAACATCTACCAATTTTTCCTATCCACGTTTTTGGTATTAAAAAATGAAAAATAATTATAGATTAAAATAGTTTTTTAATTGATAATTATATTTTTTTCTATATATTTATAACTTTTCTTACTTTTAATTACCTTATTTTTCTATTTAATTTATAAAAAATAAAAATAACAAACGAAATATTTTATTTATAAGTAATATTAAAACATTTTATTATTTTCTAATTTACTTATAAAAATATTTATCTTATTATTTTAATAGTAATTTTATGACATCTCCTTTATATTACTATAATGTGATTACTACATCTTGATATTCTAATTAACTCTATAATATGACATTTAAAGTGAAGAACGTTGAACCAAACGTCATAATTCCAATTAGGATTTTATTTTATCTTTTTTAATTATATTTTTTTAATTTAATATTAATTTTTACTTTTATGTGTTTTGATTATTATGTTTAATATTATTTAATTATTAGTTTATAATATGTTTTTTAGTAGTTTAGGTTTATTTTCTATTTAATTTAGAAAAGTTATGTCAAACAAATTTATTTTATATTTTGTTTTATTATCATAAAATAATTTAGGATAAAAACAATTGGGTCTCCACTTAACTAGTTGAGTAGGTTCAACGAATCCCTTAGTATCCCAAATTTTCTTCTTAATTATAGAAGGAAATTAAGAAAAAGATTCTGTATTTTTTTTTTTTAAATGTTAATGACAAAAATATGGATGATTTTGAGAATATAGTTTATTCCCCCTCCCGAATCATAGATATATGAGTCATATATTACATTGCTAAACACATGAAGTGTTCTAGACTATTAAGTAATTTTTATATATTAAAGCAAACGTCCGCACATAAACTTCTCTAAAATAATACCGTCAATTTTTTTTTAATATATTAAGGTTTCTTTTCTATTATGTATTTTTTTTTAATATGTTTTGTTTTTTCATGTTTTGGTTTTTTAATTTCTATTATTCTTTTCTTTTTCTTTATATGCCTTTTTAGACTTATTGATTATTTACTCTTCGTTTTATTATGTTTGGTCTAGATGGATACTTCTGATAAGTATTTGAGGAAAACTATGAAATTAATTCTGAAAATGACTTCATTTTAAGTAAATTCAAAGATTAAGATAATTATAAATATATCAAAGATAATAAAAAGGAAATTATCTAAGTTCAATAGATACCGTTTGATTTGCATGGATATTGTAAAAGAAAAAATTAAGATGAAATGAAAATTTTAGTAAATATATTATTATAAAAACAAAACTTCAATTCAAAGTAGTAGAAGTAGTAGAAATCAAAGCTAAATGAAACAACAATGAAGTAGCTATATTGTTATAGCTGACTTAAAAAATAAATACTTAAGGGGTATATAGTTCATTTATTGCCAATGTTGAAGTTCAATATTGATATTTTACCATCAGGAAAGAAATGAACAAGATTCCAAACTCAAACATGAACATAAAACAATGTCTACAACATGTGTAAGCTAATGATAATCTCTCATGATGGGTTAGTGCCAATGCAAACATAGAAAAATAACAATCTATTAATTTTGAGAGACATTTGTAGATATTTCAGGATGAATGGTGTAAGAATATAATATGGAAGATATCAAGTTAACTTATGAAATATACGATTCTTTCTAATAAAAAATTGTATGATTATGGTTGGTTTTAATAATATACAGTTTTAAAGAACATATTTTTGTGTACAACTATTTTCTCTAAAATTTTAATAGTTTTTTTTAATAATTATGAAAGTATTTCTACTATGAAATTTTCTTAAAATGGATAAATCCATAACAAATAATAGCAAATTAACTTATAAAATATACAATTATTTATAGTAAAAAATTGTATAATTATGGTTGGTTTTAATAATGTACACTTTTAAAGAACATATTTTTGTGTACAACTATTTTCTCTAAAATTTTAATAGTTCTTTTAATAATTATGAAAGTCTTTATACTATGAAATTTTCTTAAAATGGATAACAAATAATGGCGTTTATCACTCACTCCTTACGATTTTACACAATACTTATTTTTTGCTAATATATGACTATCCTTACATTTTAGAAAAAATACACTGAAATTATTATTGTTTTTTTGTTATTGAGATAATCTATTTGAATAAACAAACATGATCATCAAAGAAGAATAATTTCAGAAGTAGGCCACATGAGCTTCTATCTCAAGTACGATTTGATATTTTTGTGATCATTTTCTTACTTTCACTATAAACATCCATTAGTGCTTGATCACATTTAGGAGTTGGTGAAATGATGGTGATTTAGAGGGAGACATCAACTAATCATTGCCTTGAATGGATGGGAAAATCATTTTTCCACATAATATCACTTATAATAAGTTTAAATTCCATTTATGAGGACAGTGATATTATTAGGTCTATATAAAATTAAGAACTTTGTACCTTCTTGAATAATATACCCTCCTCCAAGATTAAATCAATTAAAAGACTTGTAATTGAGTTGGCCTTAGTGGAATTTAGTGTATGGTTTAATTGGGGTTCACATTAGTCATATCCGTTTACCACCTTCCTGATATATAATAGAACACACCTTTTATGTTAAATTCCTATTATAGTTGACTTCATTGTCATCAAGCCTACTTAAATTTACTTACATCTTAAGCCCCTTCTTTTCCTCCCTTGACAATAGTTCTTGATCACATTTTGGATTTGGTGCAATGCCCTTGATTTAGAGGAATAAATCAACTAATAATTTGACTTGAATAAATAAGCAATTCCTCTTTCCACATAATATCACATTTTGGATTTGGTGCAATGCTCTTGATTTAGAGGAATAAATCAACTAATCATTTGACTTAAATAGATAGCTAATTCCTCTTTCCACATAATATCACTTACAATACGTTTAAATTCTATTTATGATGGAATTCATATAATTAGGTCTATTTAACGGTAATAAGTTTCTACCTTCATGAATTATCTACCCTCCCCCAAGCTTAAATCAATTAAAGACTTGTAATTGAGCTGACCTTTGTGAAATTTAGGGCATGGTGTAATTGGGGCTAACATTAGTGTATGGTGCAATTTGGGTTCACATTAGTCTTCTCCATTTACCCCATTCCCAAGATATTATAGAACGTACACTTTATGTTCAATTCCTAGTTTACTTCATGGTCATCAAGCCTAACTACCTTTATTTAGGGTTTCATGGTCATCAAGCCCACTAAATTTATTTAAAACATAAGCCCATTTTATTCCTCCCTTGACAATGTTAGGGGTATTAAGATGAATCATTATTGTGTAAAATATACTAAGCTTTATATTCATAATCAATAGCTTTGTTCGTGGACATATAGAGTAACAAAAACATTTTTAGGGCCAAAAACCCTTAATTTCCTCTCCATGTCATGATATAGGCTTTGGATCCCATATGTGTAGTGAAAAAAAAATTCTAATGGCACCAACATCATACAAGTGGCCATAGATTCTTTATAGGGGATTTAAGTGGTTGTTCAAGAACTTATTCATGGTAATTGAACTCATGAAGCTTCATTTCCAGTCTAAGAGGGTTTTCATCCCATAGCCATGGTAGACGCATTCAGACACAGTTACATTGTACACAACCTTGTAAAGCCACTAAATATATGTTATAGATATCTTGCTCATTGTTCAAGGAATACTACATGGATCCTTACAGTAAGAGTACACCTATTTCCTTTATTAACCATGTCAAAGACCCAAAGTGCACTGCGCGGTGCACAAAAGGTCATAATGGCATTCATGCTGAACAAAAAAGGTGGAGATCCATTTGTGGTGACACAAGTACACAAAGGGTGCCCATATTCAATCTAGAGGCTAGTGATCCTTCAAAAAGGATTCATGTGGTTGCTGATGGTATTGTTCATGGCTAACACATTGAATAAGATTGAATTAAGGCCTAATTCCCTTGTTTTCCTCTCATGAGCATGGTAGGGAGTTCGAAGACCCATCCTTATTGTGTAAAACATATGAATGATGGCCATATTCCTATTCATAGGACTTATTCATGGCCATTGAGCATGAGAATTCTTTGCTTAGATACTCAAGCCCCAATTTTCCTCCGTTGGCCATGTTATAGGACCTCAATTTCATATCTGATGCAAAATAACTCCTAATAGTTCTCATATCCACTTAAAGGCCATAGATCCGTCTAGAGACAAATTATGTGGTGATATAGGTTACAAGACCCATTTTTATTCCCTTTATAATGGTATATCCATTGAGACTCCATTTTATAATGTAATACATAGTAATGGTGCAATGATCCCCAGTAAAAGCCCAAAACATATTAATTATATAAGAGATTCATTTAAAGTTCAAATATATTTGAGAGAGGATTTGTGTGGTAATTTGACACCTTATTTATGGACATTAACATGTGGAAAATTTGAACCCAAAGCCCTTATTTTTCTCCATTACCCATATCATAAGTTAAATGAACACTTCTTATAATACAAAACATACTAATAAATTTAAAATTAAGATTTTGTCCTATTTTAAAATCATTTTACTAACCATTAAACTGAAAAAATATTTTTTAAAGTTTTAACCATTTCCCACTACCTTAACCTAACATAATCATAAATACCTCTTTTTATTATTTAAAACATACATATATCTATAATCCCACATAAAAAAACTTTGTTCCTGAAAATTAAAATAATATATCTATATATTAGAGTTACATTATATAACATAAAATGTATTTTAATTGTTACTATTATATTGAATTGATTATATTGAATTATTTGATAAAGGAAAACATATATTTATAGAAAAATAAATTTATAAATCTATACAACAACCACCTACCACATATTCAATCAAGACACATATATATTTAGAAATACAAAAAACAGAGAAAACCCTATATTGACATCTAAACTTGAAACAGAAGTCGTGGAAACCATAGTCGGGATTCTTTAAACAAACCCACGTGGCTGTCCTTGCTTCTCCAAATACCAAAGGACATTATAAAGGAGGACGAGATTCATTTTTTTTCAGGGGATGACATGATGTGATTGCATTTTGCAGGTGTCATTTTGAGCATCTCATTGTATAGTGTCTTTATTATATATATATATATATATATATATATATATATATATATATATAATTGTTTAATCGTTAATGGATATTATATTAATAAATGTCATATGAAATGAATTATAAGTTATGGTTGGCTTGAACATGTGCAATTGATAAGTCATAATATTAACTTGTTATTGTAACAATTTTTTTTAAGAATTAAAAATATCTATAATATAATGATGTAAATCTCTCACCTATACCAATCACCCCAATCCCCGAATGTAGTCGCTTGTCCGCATCCCACACCAACCAAATAAGTAATATACGTAAGCACGCTCGACCAAAAGGCCGCCATCGAAGGTTTGATAGAATCCATTTTCAAGCAAACTTTGTGCCTGCCCCTTTCTTTCCACCCGCACATCAACATATAGCCCATCAGGTGATATAAGCTAGTTTCAATGAGAATAAATTCTATTTCTAATTAGTAGTTAGTTCAATCTTGAGTCCAAATAGTGGCAATTCTGAAAACTAACTAACAACTATGCCTTAGCATTAGTGCAGAATAAATATAAGTTCTATCTAGATTGAAATATCCTAGTTATTCCCTTTCTATAACGACTAACCTTTTCTCTTTAGTGCCACTAAGCTTTTAGTGGTGGGTGATTGATTGCCCACATCTACTGATAGGGGCACAACAGACAACATCTACCTCCTCTCGTCCAATGAGGCGTTCCTCCTTCCTTCTATTGTGTCTGTGGTGAATGTACACAACGGGTATGTGGTTAAGGGGGCCTTATCTCTCGTGAGGTCTCTTCACACGTCTAGCCAGCAAGCTCAAGAAGCAAACCATAATTGATATATCCAGCTGAGGTTTATTCTCCCAGCAAGTTTGTTCTTGTTGTCCCAGTCAGCAGTAACAGGATGGGTATCACCATGCATCAACTAACATGAGATGTTCTATATCATTACGATCGAAACTCAAAGCTTGGGCTACCCCACTACTATGCTCATAGTATCTAGTAGTTCGGGAAGGTCCCACCAATCAGATGGAGTCGCTCGATCGCTTACGAAAACGCGACAACAGATAGCGAGATCTGCAATTGGTGTAGTAATCGGTTACCAAGTGTCAAGCTCAACTAGAAGGGTGGGCTTCTCTGGTAAGCACTCAGACATAAAGAAAGAATTTTCTTATTACCCTTGCCTCCTAAAAATAGCAATTTGAATATACGAAAATAGCGAATGAGGATGTTTTATATAACCGGGAGCCAAGCCAAGTAGCTCAGCCGAGTAGCTCAAAAGTTGAATAGCGCAGAGCCCCCCATTGAGGAACCCCATTGATTAGGCCCTTCCCTGTGTGTATTAGTATCCTTCGATTAGGCCCATTGATTAGGTCCATTGATTAGGTCCCTCCCTGTGAATTATTCCCCTGTGGATAAGTCCCACCTGTAGCCCCTGTTATTAGGCCCCTCCTTGTGAGTAGCTGTAGTAACTCCTGTTCCGTATCAATTGGTAAGGCTGCCACCGCTCAAGCTGTTGTCATTCGTCCGTCCGTTGGACCGCGCCCCTCTCTGCCGATGTGGGCAATCAATCAGTTACTAACTGGTGCTACTTACTCCCCATTGCTGACTGGCAGTCCCTGACAAGTGTGAATGAAACCGTGTGTCTGTCGATGATCCTCGACAGGTGCATTATAAGTAATGCATCTTTCTTCTTAGCATTGTTTCGAACCGTTAAGTCATAGTATTGTTTCAAAAAATGTAAATCTACATATTCATTATTATTATTACTATCCAATTCTAAAATCAATACTAAACACCAAATTAAATTTCATCTGCAATCTGTGGCTGCAGCCCATCAAAATTAAATTCATCCTTATGGATTCTCCATGCTTCTTCAATACAGAGTGCTACGCACTCAATCTCTGTTGTTGCTGCCTTGTACTTGTTTCTTCTTGTCACTGCCTAAGGCTGGCAGGTGACTTTAATATTTCAACATCATAGCGCTGTTAGAATGGCTAGGGGTATTCCAATTTGAAAGATTCCAACACTGAGCAACAATGCGAAGATGAGATTTCCAACGCTTCCAAACAGATTCCCCATGATATCTAAAGTTATTTCAATCTCTTTTATTGTGCACGGCGGTGATAGCCGTGTGAGAGGGTGAATTTAAATGGAAAAATAGCATTGTTTATTACAGATGTCTTTGAGAAATTTCCATGAAATTTCATTGTGTCCTCTGTGGGGTCAAAAATCTATCTAGGGATTGTAGCTTTAAAGCATCTGTATTGCATGCCTGCATGGCCCATTTTTCATGTCTAAAAACGTGGTTGTTAATAAAATATCCAATACAAATCCTTTGAAGCATTTGCATTCCTTGCATTTGAAGCTTTAAAGCATTTGCATTTGCATTCCCTGCATTTGAAGTAGTTGCATGGCCCATTTTCCATTGCCACTAAGGCACTAAGGGAATGCAACATTTTCATTCCCTGCATTTGAATCTTTAAAGAATTTGCATTTGCATTCCCTGCATTTGAAGCAGTTGCATGGCCCATTTTACATTTCCACTAAGGCACTAAGGGAACGCATGGGTAGATTAAAATAGTGGGTGTTTGTTGATCAATGCAATTCTTATATAGGTTAACTGTATCAATAAACGTGCAATCTGTCCACATAGAGTGTTCAACACAAATCGCATGAAGAAATTTTTTATGTTAAGTCCAACCTGCATGCAGCCATGTCCAAAACGACAAGGAAAATTCAAAAAATATATATAAAATATTCAATCCATGCGTATAAGTTGAGAGTGACAAGGGGCCTATTAGACTCCTGGAGTACTTTCCCATGCCGAATGCTTCACCTTGTGATTGCTATTTCGTTATGAGAGTGGATGCATCTAGCATTTCTCTAATGGATTTTACAAATGGAACCTTTTCCAATATCTAATTTTAACTCATTCTTCTTTGGCTTAGTTATCAAATCGATAATTCCTCGCTTATGTGGTTGTGAATTAATTAACGTGCAAATGTGAGATGAATTAGGGATGAACAATTATGGTTGGAAAGAAATTACTATACATATTTTTGTTAGATAAGGGACTATTTGTACACCAAATGTAATACAAGAGATGATATAATTTGTTAAAAGGCAACACGAAATGAAATCTAAAAGGGTTTCTTATTTGATTTTTCCTTGATTAATTTGGAAGAGTAATTGTAATTTAATTTCATAACAAATTGTATTAGTTAACTAAGTCAAAATGACTCTGTTAGTTTAGGAAATTTGAGCTGAGGGTCAAACAGGAGGCATGTAGAGAAATTCAATGATTTAAGGGGGTCCACTTATAGTTATGCATGAGTTGTAATTAGTTAACTCAATCAATTGAGTTAAAAGCAGTTTAACTAGTTATGAGTGAGTGATGAGCTAGAGATAGGAAGGGATGATAACTATGAGTTGTATAATTACAAAATTATACACGTTAGTTATAGACTCAGTTGGAGGGATAGGAATGATTCCGAAGTTAAGAAAATTGATTTTCTTATTTAATAGGGGACTAATTCCTCCAAGAATGCATGAGGAAGGTAGCTTGAGCAGAGGGTGAGAATTGGCTAAGAATTTGTCGGATTTTGCCTAGATCAGTCTGAGACAATTAGCAGAATGAAGGAGTTTCTCTTGAGAGAGAACACATTATATTGTTTCATGATCATTGAATTTATACAATATATAGATCACGAGATTTTAGTTAGTGTGTTTTCCCTATATACATCTTTTGTTGTGCAATTGATTTACTTCTTTCTCTTGCTTATATGAAATTGTGCATCATGTTTTGTTTTCTACAAATTTGTATAATTTCTACATGGTATAAGAGCGCTAAGAATCACAATAGAAGATAAGAAATTCAGTTTGTGTTTAACAGGTATTCAAATTTGCAAATTAATTCTTCGGTACCAGCACCTGATCAAGATGTCTTTTAATGGCTAGAGACTTGAATATGCACTCAAGGGAATTCAAATTATATTGCATAGAAGGGCATCATGGAGGTAGTGTTGGAGGACAACAATTCCACTAACCAATGGATGTTGGTTTCACTGCAAGTGAAATGTCCTCTAGTATTCGGTAAAAATAAAATATAATTATTATTCTTCTCTTTCTAGAGCCTTCCTGAATTGTTTTAACTATTTAATATTGGATTATATCTTGAACACCTACTCTTGAGGTCCAATCTCCTATCCATAGAACTTATCCTCCATCCAATGTGGATCTAAATTCTAGAAGGGTAAGTCCCAAACTTCCTACTATACCCTAAATATTCATTGCCTCTCATAGAGTCCGGGTTGGATTTTGGAGACTTTTATCTATGCCCTCATGCTAGTGCTTCGTGCCTAAGGATCCATTACCCTTTCATGCACTTGAGTTGTGATTGAAGGATCACCTTGTAGCAAAGGAAGGACAAGATAGTGTAGAAATTATATAACTTATGTGTTATATGTCCAAGATTCTCCTGATCTCACACTATTTTAACTTCATGAAAAATACAGAATCTATTCCACCATTGATCATTTGCGGAAATTAAATCAAGATTGCAATGCACACATGAAACAATAAAAACACACACACATTAAATACGCTTGTTTAACGAGAAAGCCTCAAATAAAATCCCAAAAATCTATCTATAATATATTCTACAGAGATAATGTAACAATCCTCATACAAAAGTTGAATTTCTATATCGCTCTAAGTACGATACACCGCTACACACTAATCAGATCCAATCTTGCAAATCCATGCACCGATTTTCACACCCGCTAGCCTCGCTCCTCCTGCACAATACCCGCTAAAGAATAGCTCGAATGAATTCGAATACTCTTGGCTTGCACTGCGCAATCCTCATTGGCATCTCCACTGAGTGTTGGATGCAATCAATGCATCACTATAGTCACAACTGATAGTCTATCTTGCCCTTTCACCTATCTCTCCACCGGTCTCCACTAAAACTGCCATGCACTGTAGTTAACTGATGTATTCTTCAGTTGATTAATGAGTTATTATTTAGTGAATTAATTAAATAATTAATTCACACCACTCTCTCTAGTGTATCAATCAGTTAGACTAGATACAACTAGCTCAACCGAGTCTAACTGAGTTAAACTAAATACAACTCCACCAACTACTTCTATAACTCCACCAAACTCTGTCACATGAGTTCTAACTGAAGTCCTCATGCATTAGCTCCAGTAAACCCTCAGGAATAGCATAATTCCTTCTGTCAGCTACTGTGCCACATCTGTGCACTTAATTGAAGTGCTCCAAGAGTGAGATAATGTTTAGAGTCCAAATATTTTTAAGAGCTAATAATATTCGACATATCTATTTTTAGACTGGCAATCTAAAAATAACCACCTAATATGTCTAAAAATAGAAGTCCATATATTTTTCCAACTTTACCAACCATCCACAAATAAGATTCTTTGTAACTCATAGAATAAGGATTGATATGTCTAAAAAATACACATATCTAAAATATACTTTGCATCAAAAGTAAATTTTACGGAACACTTTTACATTAGCGACTCTTTCACTAAGCTCATCTCTGTTGAATTCCAACACTACCTCTCAACAAGATAGGATTATCCGGGCCACCTGACCCCGTCTCACAGCCCGAATTTGTTCAGACCGCCTTCATTAATATCTCGCATCCCGATCCTCCGTAGGAATGTAAGAAAGCAACGTGATCTTCCTGCCGCAAAAATTTCTCCTCGATACGATGGTACCATGTCAGTATGGTTAGATCTATCATGAAATACTGGATTAACCGAGAGTTTAATGCAACTCTGATTATCACAATATATCGCAGTAGGATCTAAGTGAGAACCGAACAAACCAACCAAGATCTTCCTCATCCATATAGCCTCGCATGAAGCCAAAATTGCTGCCATGTACTCGGCCTCTGCTGAACTGAGTGCCATGGATCTTTGTTTCCTGCTGTACCAAGAAACTATTGTAGATCCGATACTAAAAATCCCTCCAGATGTGCTCTTTCTGTCCGATGGGCTTCTTGCCCAATCTGCATCCGTGAAGCCATGTACTTTCCACCATCCGAATGTCCTATCCATAATCCATAAAATCCATACCCAAACATGTGACCTCAGGATACTCCGAGGACATGTCAGCTCGCCTTCCAAAGAGCTCGGAGACTTAACCATTGTCAGGAGTGAAAGCTGGTTCACAACATAGCATATGGGTTCTACGTCAATGACTAAATTTTTGAGCGAACCAACCTGCCGATAAACAGCAGACCCACTCACTGGCGGATGTAGCATCCTCTCATTCAACCACCAGAAGAGGATTGATAAGGCTTATGTACTTCGCATGTGAAACTTCTCCAAATATCTCCAAGGCATTTGCCTTCGAGACACAAACAAGCTCACCTTCTCACGCTAAATTTCCAATCCCAAGAAATAGTGAAGGAGGCCCAAGTCCTTCATCTCGAACTCCTTTACAGTATCCTCCACCACAATCTGGTATAGGTTTGGATCTGCCTCACTCTTGGCGAAACAAATTCCAGTGAAATAACTATCTATCGATTTGTACCAAGCACGAGATGCTTGTTTCAGCCCATACAACGCTCTTTTGAGCCTGCACACATGCGACTCGCTGCTGAAGATTTCAAATCCTTCAGGCTGCTCAATGTACACCTCCTCCTCAATGATTTTGTTGAGGAGCGCAGTCTTCACATCCATCTGATGAATGTGCCAACCCATCTGCGTTGAGAGAGAAAGGATGGTCTATATGGAGTAATACCTTGCGATAGGTGCAAAGGTTTCTTCACAGTCGATCCCCTCGATCCGTGAGAAGTCCTCGACAAAAAATCTTGCCTTTTAATTCTCGACGCTCCCGTTAGTAGCTTGCTTCACTTTGTAGATCCATTTCGAACCTACCACTAATTTCCCTTCCGGCCTTGGAACAATCTCCCATGCACTGTTTCTGACAATCGAATCATACTCTTCCACCATGGCATCTACCCATGCGAGATACTCCACAGCTTCCTCGAAAGAGGATGGCTCCGTCACGATACACTTTCTCATCAGAGCCATGTATCCAGTAAATTGGTCAGGTGATTGTCTCTATCTACGCTGTGATGTAGGAACTCCTACATTCTATACTGCATCAAGATTCAGTCGCTCAGCTTCTATAGTGCGCTTCCACCCTCTGATGTTTGGCGCTGCATGAGTGGTTTCTTCGACTCCATGAACCTCCTCTTGTGGTTGATCCACATCTTTAGGCTCATCTTTAGGAACAAGTAGCTCCTCCTCTGCATGCAAGTGTAGCTCCCTCTCAAGCGACAACTTCATGGCTTTCTCCTCATGAAATTTGATATCCCGTCGCATGACAGTCATCTGACTGTCTGGTAAATACACATGATAATTGTGGGGTGTTTCTGTGTACCCCACAAATATCCCAACCTCTGGGGTTGGCTTCATCTTCTTCGTAGAATCCTTCCTCACATGAATGTAAACAGGTGAGCCAAAAATATTCAAATGAGAAATATCATGCTTCTTACCAAAAAACACCTCTTTGGGTGTACTCATGCCAAGTACTCTATGAGGACAATGGTTTTTCACATAAAACACAGTGTTGCATGCCTCAGCCCACAAGTGTATGGGAAGGCCTTGATCATGCAACAATACCTATGTAGCACCCACGATTGTTCTATTATTCTCACCGCGACCCCAATCTATTGTAGGTTATGAGGCGCTATGATTTCTCTTAGAATTCCTTCTTTGCTACAAAAGTCTTTGAATTTTCCAAAGATGTATTCACCACCATTATCTCCTTAGAGTTTTCACCTGCTTCCCCGACTCCTTGTCAACCAGTGCCTTGAACTCACAAAACTTTGAGTATGTCTTGCTCTTCTTCTGCATGAAGAAGATCCAGCACTTACGAGAAAATTCATGAACAAATATCACATAATACCTGTGCTTTGCTGTTGAAGCAACTGAGAAAGGTCCACACACGTTTGTGTGAATTCTCTCAAGGATCGTCGAAGCCCGACTATCCTTCTCATGAAAATTGGTCTTCACAAATTTTCCCAAAGTACATCCCTTACACTGATCTAACTGTGCAAGTGTACCTTTGGTAATCCCGGTAGAAATCTGCTGCAAAATTTTCAAAGCGCCATGGTGAAGATGGCCCAATCTCCTGTGCCACTATTCGCTCTCATCTCGGCTCACCACTTCTTTTTCTTTTCCTGCCATTGCAGCACAACCATCTAACTGCAATTGATAAATATTCTTAATTGGAATCCATATCCTCCTGGTTTGACCAATTGTTTTATGTCGAAGGAAGGCTTTTCCCTCACTGAAAACAACATCATAACCCTTGTCTTCCAACATCGCCATAGAGATCAGATTCTTCTTCAATCCTGGAACATGCATGACATCCTTCAAGATGAAAGGTTTACCAGACTCCCTCTCAAAGGAAATGGTCCCGATAATAGTTGCACTGCATCTACCATCATTACCCATCTCGATGTGCACTGAAGGATCCTTTTCCTCCAGATCACTAAACAAATATTATCTCCGATCATATGGAAAGACACACCACTGTCAAGAAACCACACTGATCCCATCACACTTGAAACCAAGCATGCAATCAAAGAAAAGTCAAGCTCAAACTGTGAGGCTAAGGCCTCTCCTATTGCAGAACCAGCACCACTCTTATTTTTCTTCTTCTGTGGGAAATTAGTGGTGAAATTCTTGTGCTGGTGATAGTGAAAACACTTCACCTTGGACAAATCCTGCTTCTTTCCTTTAGCTTTAGATTTGGAAGATTTATTCCCTTTTCCTTTCCGAGCTTTGGCAGCCAAAGTGTAATTTTATTCATCTTCATTCTTTGATGAAGACCCATCCCTGGTACCCCGCCTTATCTCCTCCTGCACAAGATTCAACCAAAGTCACTCCCATCCTGGAAGTTTCTCCCGTCCATTGATAGAGTCTTCATAGCTATGCCAACTCTTCGAAAGCCCAAGGAGAGCCAAGCTCACCAAGTCTTCTTCATCAATAGTAACCCCCAAACTTCCCAGCTCATCCTTGCAGTGGACAAACTTCGTGAGGTATTTTGGTATACTGTTGCCTTTCTCCTTTTTTATTTTCCTAAGCTTGTCTTTAAGCACCAAGTTCTTATGGTCACTTCTTCTTTGGAACAAGTCTGTCAAAGCCTTCCAAATTAAGAATGAAGTGGCTTTCTCATGAAGGCTGGACATAATGTGGTCCTTCACACCTTCCAACACAGTCCTTTGACACTTTTCTACCTTCTTTTACCATGCGTCAAGTGCGGCTGCATCGCTAGAAGCAGGCTTCGGAATATCAGCATCTATGAACTCCTTTAACCCATTATCATCCAGCACTGCCTCCATCCTATCCTTCCATGCTATGTAATTCAAGCTCCCATCAAGGGCATACTCCAATCGCAATCTTTTGAAAGACATTTCAATGAATGCTCAACTTCGACACCAAGAAAACACTGCAGCAAATTCGAATTCCACCAGCACAAAACTCAACCGCCTCAATAATTGAAATCTCCTCCAATGATCAATACTGATCTGATACCATGTATAAATTATATAAATTATGCATTATATGTCCAAGATTCTCCTGATCTCACACTATTTTAACTTCATGCAAAATACAGAATCTATTCCACCATTGATCATTTGCAGAAATTAAATCAAGATTGCAATGCACACATGAAAGAATAAAAATTCACCCACATTAACATAGTTGTTTAATGGGAAAGCCTGAAGCTAAAAACCCCAACTATATGTATATAATATATTTCATATAGATCATGTAACAATCCTCATACAAAGCTGATCATATCAAGCTCTCAGTACAATACAATCGCTACACACTAATCAGGCCAAATCTTGTAAATCCATGCACCGATCTTTGCCACCTGCTAACCTGCCTCTACTGCACAATCCCTGCCAAGGAATAGCTCTGAATGAGTTTGAATTACTCTTGGATTTACTACGCAATTCTCATTGGCATCTCCACTGAGTGTTGGATGCAATCAATGCATCATTATAGTCACAACTGATATTCTATCTTTCCCTTTCACCTATCTCTCCACTGGTCTCCATTGAAATTGCCATGCACTGTAGTTAACTGATGTATTATTTAGTTGATTAATGAGTTATTATTTGTAAATTAATTAGATAATTAATTCACTCCACTCTCACTAGTGTATCAATCAGTTACACTAGATACAACTAGCTCAACTGAGTCTAACTGAGTTAAACTAAATACAACTCCATCAACTACTCTTCTAACTGTGTCATAACTCTACCACTTGAGTTCTAACTGAGTCCTCCATGAAATAGCTCCAGTAAACCCTCAGGAATAGCGTAATTCCTTCTGTTAACTTTTTTGCCACATATTTGCACTTACTTGAAGTGCTCCAAGAGAATAAGATAATGGTTAGAGTCCAAATATTATTAAGAGCTAATAATATTCGACATATCTATTTTTAGACTAGCAGTTTAAAAATAGAATCCGCCCAATATGTCTAAAAATAGAAGTTCGTCTATTTTTCCAAATTGACCAACCATCCACAAATAGCATCCTGAAACTCATAAAATATGATCGACGTGTCTAAAAATAGACAGTCTAAAAATAGACTTTGCGCCAAAAATAGCCTGCAAGCCCACTTAGCGAAGGCGACTCTTTTCACTAAGCTCATCATCTTGTTGAATCTCAACAGATTGTTGGGATAAATCTATGAGGTCACACTAGGAAAGTGTTGTATCTTCTCCTAAATTCACTAATACAAAAACTATTTTCTTTTGGATACTCATGTCTCATTTAATGCATATGTAGAACAAAACCTTCTTGAATCATTTCTTAGAGATGTTAGTATATGCTAATTGTATATTTTGGTTCCCTTTCTTGTTTTATTTGCTTTGCAAGTTCCACCTTTAGAATTTAGAGTTGGATTTGGAGCATACAAGTAAGGACTGGAGAACAACTTGTGTTGGATTCTAGGTAATTATGTTTTCCATATTCCGTAGTTGACAGCCATACTGGGGAACAAGATGATCCATTACTGGTTTCCTTTTCGTCGTATTTTGGGACCTTTGAAAACATCTCAATTTTATTTTTTGAGACAGTAATTAGTCTTAGGAACGCATAATTCCAACCTTTGTAGGGTTTGTTTTTCACCTTTTGAGAAAAATCCTCCCTAGTGCACTTTTTGTTCGAAGACAGAGTGAATCATCACACTTGTCTCCCTCTCTAAGTGTGACGAATCACATTGATTGTCATATATAGCCAAAAATGGACCTATAGGATGCAAAAAGTTGTATTTTTATGCCCTACTATAAGATTTGTTTTGATTGCAGTGATTTTTGCTAAGTTTCTGAACTTGTCAATGTCTATGTAAAGAAAATATTCTGTTTAAATTAGAGAGTCATTTCCATTTGCTGATGATTTACTTGTTTTTGTTTCCTCTTTTTAATTAGGGGTTTTCATCACTTGGCTTGGTTGTTGATTTGATAAAATAATTTTCATTTACAATTCCAATATGTGTGAATTCTTTTGATTCAATATCTACTCACATTTCATTTTTTGTTGCATCATTGTTTAAAACTCCTTCCTTCCCTTACATAGATATTTATTGAGAGAAAAATATTTATTTTAATTATACTAGTTTCATTATAGGATTTCACATGAATTTGTTTTGTTGCACCAAGAGGAACTCTACAACGTAATATAAGGAAATGTGTAAATGTAATGTAAAATTTTGATATGTCAGAGTATAAGGAGATGTGTAGATGTAATGTGAGAGATGTAGTGTGACAAATGTAATGTAAAGTTTTGATATGTCGGAGTATAAGGAGATGTGTAGATGTAATGTGAGAAGTTTAATGTAAAGTTTTGATATGTCGGAGTATAAGGAGATGTGTAGATGTAATGTGAGAAATGTAATGTAAAAATTTAACATGTCAGAGTATAAGGCACAAGAGAATTTCGATCTTTATACAGAGAATTGTGATGTATTGATCAATGCTGTAGGGGGTAAAGTGATAGCGGTAAGCAGCTTGCGTAGAGGATACTCCAAGAGAGTGTATGTGACATTCTTGGCTGGAGTGGGAGACTATGTGAAGGGTGTTGTCGGTCTTGTAAAAGGCCTCCCTAAAACAGGCATATTTTTTATGTAATGTTTTTGTAATTTTTTTTTTGGGAGAAAAGTAATGTTTTTGTAATAGAGTGATAAGGCATATTTTTTAAGGTTATTGTAATATTTTGGAGTAATAAGGAGATTTGTGCTTTGTAATTTGTTTATGGAGTGATAGTGTGACTCAAGGTATTTTTACTTTGAGAGGGGGTAACCTTTTTTTACCAGATTGTGCAAGAGCACTATTGTAAAAGTCAAATTTTGAAAGTTGCCTTGTAAATATTTGAGAAATTGACTAGATCCAAGTGCAAAGCTCAGTCAATTTTCTCCTATTTTGACGACTATTCGAGGGTCAAGGCCAAGCCCCGATAGTTCATTTTTTGCATTGTGTGTTGCCGTTGTGTTGCACATCTTGATATTTTTTGGAGCTTGATTTGTGGTGTGAAGTTTTAAACACTACAATGTCTAAGTTGATTAATTTCTTTTTTGATTCCGACAAAATTGAAGGCTCAAAATCTTACAAAACATGGCAACGCCTCATCGAAAGCACTCTTGTTTATAATGAACTATGGCATGATATTTGTGATGGAGATGTAAAGCCAAATAAACCTACAGATGCAGCTGCGCTAGCAAAATGGGAAGTTAAAAATGCCAAAGCATTAGCTCTCATTAAATCCTCTGTCAATGATGAAATGTATGTCCATATCGAAAATGCTAAAGATGCTTGGTCTGCTTTGAGAACTTTTAAAGAGTTTTTTGATACTCAGCCTCAATCAAAAAGAGTTGATCTACAATTAAAATTGTTGCATCAAAAATTGACTGAAGAAGGAGATATTCTTGAATACATCTCCAAACTTAAGAATATTAAGCAGGAAATTGTTAATGCTGGTTTTCAAGCAGTTGATGATAGTTTTATGGTCACAATTTTAATTGCTGGGCTTCCTTCTTCCTACACACATTTTTTAGAAACTCTACAGCTCACTGGAAAGTTAGAAAAGCTAAAGTTTGATGAGCTCTGCGAAATGTTGACTCAACATGATAAAAATTTTGGGAAGAAAAAGAAAGTTGGTGAAGATGTTTTTCTCACAGAAGCCAGTACTAGCAACTCCCCAGCTGACAATTCCAAAAACAAAGGCAAAGGTAATTTTAATCAAAATCAAGCAGCGCAAGGTCATGGTCGCAGTCAACACAGAGGAAACAACTCCAACAGAGGCTCCAATTCAGGCAGAAACAATTCTCAAGGCAGAGGAAACAATCAAAACAGAGGCACAGGATAGAATCCAGGGAGAGGAAAATCTCAAAACAGAGGACAAAGCAGAGGTCGAGGACAGTCTCAAGGCAGAGGAGAGTCTCAAGGAAGAGGCAACGACTTGAGTCAAATTTTTTGTAGGCGATGTAACAAAGTTGGTCACTATGCTTCAGATTGTCGCACATCTATCAATAAAATTTCTAAGTTTCAACAGCCTTCAGCACAGTTTGCAAATGATCAAGATCAAGATGATAATGACTCAGAATATGTCTTCACTTCTTCACCAGCAATCCAAATTTCCTCTTATATTAAGAGTGATTATGAAGATGCTTGGATTTTGGATTCAGGAGCAACTCAGCACATGACCTGTAGACGAGATTTATTTTGGAATTTTCAAGAGTGCCATCTTAATTCCATCTTTCTAGCAGATGATACAAAACATACGCCTTATGGAAAAGGTGCAGTCAAAGTTTTTCTCCCTGACATTGGAGAAAATTTGATTTCCAATGTGTGGTATGTACCCACCTTTAAGAAAAATTTGTTGTCTTTGGTCATGATTCGACAAGCAGGACATCAAATAATTATGGAAGATGGCTTAGTTAAGATTAATTCAGTCAAACAGAACTTCCAAACAGTGATGACAGGATATGAAGACGGAAAACTGTTAAGGATGAAAGGGACAGTTATTCCAAGGCATTTTGATTTTGCAGGGGCAGTTACTACAGGAATTTCACCTATAAGATTATGGCATGTAAGATATGGACATTTGAATTTTGATAGTCTTTCTCAATTGCAGAAACAAGGGATGGTTAAAGGACTTCCAACTTTCAATAAGGAAAATGCAAAATGTGAAGCTTGCATTTATGGCAAACAGAGTCGAGAAAGTTTTCCAACAAGTACATGGCGCGCAAACAGGCTGCTGCAACTAGTTCACAGTGATGTGTGTGGTCCACTACAAACTTCATTAGGTGGTTGCAAATATTTCTTGCTATTTATTGATGATTTCAGTAGAATGACTTGGGTTTACTTCTTGAAAAACAAGTCAGAAGCATTTGAGAAGTTTAAAATTTTTCGACAACTTGTTGAAAATGAGGTCAAAGAAAAGATAGGTACTCTCAGGACAGATAATGGGGGAGAATTCAATTCAAATGAATTCAAAACTTATTGCAGTGAAAATGGCATCAGAAGGCATCTTACAAATGTTTACACTCCATAGCAAAATGGAGTCGTAGAAAGGATGAATCGCACATTGTTAGGCATGGCGAGATCCATGTTAACTTTCAAAGGGTTAAGTCCAACATATTGGGCAGAAGCAATCCATACAGTTGTCTATCTAAGAAACAGATCTCCAACTACTTCTTTAGAAGGAATCACCCCTTATGAAGCTTGGTTTGGTTTCAAACCTAAAGTTAAACATCTTCGAGTTTTTGGATCCATCTGTTATGCCTTAGTTCCCAAAGAAAAGAGAACTAAGCTTGATTCAAGAAGTTTAAAATGCACCATGATTGGCTATTCAGATGAAAAGAAAGGGTATCGTCTTTTGACAAATGGAAAATTTATTGTGAGCAGGGATGTCATTTTTTATGAAACAGAGAGTAAGAGTGCTGAAGAAATCGAAAGTCTTCTTCACAAGTTAGAAACTAAGGGCAGTAAAAGGAAAGGAAATATGCAAAGTCAACCAACTTCACCAAATTGGTATGAACTTGATTTTCCTTCCTCTGAAGATGAGTCATCCAGTTCATCTACTTCAACAAAGTCATCTGGGTCTTCTAGCAGTTCATCAGCATCTCCAAGCAGCAGCAGTTCTTCTGACAGTGATTCTCCAGATTCACCACTTGAACGACGAACATCAATTTACATTAATCCCCTTTACAATGATGGGGACTTCTCAACACCTCAAACAAGTGAGCAACAACTTCCAAAATGGGCAGTTCAACTATTGAAAGATGTAAGGCCTAATGAACAAAACAAAACAGGAACAAGGGCATCAAAACGAAATGAAGGCAATTTTGCTTTGATAGCAAATGATTTTACTGAACCTTCTTCTTTTCAAGAGGCAGTAAAACATAAAGCATGGCAACAAGCAATGGTTGATGAATATCAGGCAGTTCAAGACAACAACACTTGGCAACTTTTTGATTGTCCTCAACATGTTAAACCTATTGGATGCAAATGGGTTTATCGAATTAAGGACAAGCAAAATGATGATATTGACAAGTATAAAGCACGTCTTGTTGCTAAAGGTTTTGCGCAGTAGGAAGGGATCTATTATGAGGAAACCTTTGCTCCCACAGCTAAATGGAACACCATCCGCCTCACACTTGCCTTAGCAGCTCAGAAAGGGTGGAAAGTTCATCAAATGGATGTCAAAAGCACTTTTCTCAACGGGGACTTACAGGAAGATGTATATATGACACAACCACCAGGGTTTGAAGTTGAAGGGCAAGAACATAAAGTTTGAAAATTAATCAAGGCTTTATATGGATTAAAACAAGCTCCCCATGCTTGGTATTCCAAAATGGATGAATACCTTCGCAAAGTTGGTTTTCATCGCAGTGAATCTGATGATACCTTATATGTGTGCCAACAGGGAAAATATCTGGTCATTCTCATTATGTATGTCGATGATTTGATCATCACAGGCAACAATGATGATCACATTGAACAACTGAAAAAGGAGTTACATGTAGGTTTTAAGATGACAGATTTGAGACTACTTCACTACTATCGTGGAGTTGAAGTATTCCAACGTCCACATCAGATCTTCATTTCCCAGAGTAAATATACAACAGAAATTCTTCAGCGATTTGGAATGCAGGATTGTAAGCCTATCCTTACCCCTATGGAACAAAACTTAAAACTTTCAAAATTTTAAGGGGGGGAAAAGGTGGACAGCACAACTTATAGATAGTTGATTGGCAGCTTGATTTATTTGACAACCACTCATCCTAATCTATCTTATGCAGTTAGTATTCTTTCACGTTTTATTGCAGGAACCACTAGATAGCCACTGGAATGCAACCAAAAGAGTTCTTTGATATATCCAAGGAAAAAAATGTTTTGGTCTTCTTTAAAAAAAGACTAAAAATTTTGTACTTGGTGGATTTTCAGATGCCAACTTTGCTGGCAGTATTGATGACAGGCCATCAACCTCAGGTTACTTAATGAACATGGGGTCAACTGCAGTTTCCTGGAGTTGCAAGAAGCAAACTACAATGGCCACTTCTTCAGCAGAAGCGGAGTACATTTCAGTGTGGGAAGAAGCATGTGAGATTTTTTGGTTACATCGAGTTTTATAGGACTTGGGGATTCCTCCAGCAGAAGCTACTTCATTATTCATCGACAATCAATCAGCAATAAAGCTTTCCAAGAATCCAATTTTTCATTCAAAGACAAAGCATGTGGACACCAAGTATCATCACATCAGATCTCTCATTGCAAAGGAGGTCATGAAGCCAGTTTTTTTCCCTTCAGAAGATCAGACCTTCGACATTTTCACAAAACCTCTTGGCAAAATAAAGTTTACTAAGTTCAGAGATGAACTTGGTATCTGTTGTAATGTATCTTCGGATCATAGGGGGGAATGTTAGATGATCCAAAATAAATTTTATCATAGGTTATAGTGTTTGAATAAAATAATTATTAATTTAAGATATTAAATTAATAATTACTATTCTAGAATATTTAATAAATCTTTGAGATATTTAGAAATAGAAATCTGTTATTAAAAATTAGGACTCTAGAAAAGAGTCATTTCCTAGGCTCTAAGTTAGGAGTAAAGTTAGTAGATTGGTTAGAAGCTCATTTATTGTAAATGGACACTTGTTTATTTTCCAAGTGATCCATAACTAGATTAAGTTATAACATAGAGCTTATAAATAGGTTAGTTTCCTATTTTCATTGTAGTGTGTAATGAGAGAATGTGAGAGTGTGAGTTTACGTGGGTAAACTCTTGTAATTTGCTATGTAATCTTTTTGCTTGATCAATAAATTTGTGTGTTTGAGGACACTTCTCCACTTTCACACATGTCTAGATGTAATGTGAGAAATGTAATGTAACTAAATATTTGAAATGTACCATGGGTATATTTTTATATATTTATCGGGAGTATGGTAAATAAATAAAATCTCTTTTCATACTTATTCTAGAGGTATGGTAAATTATTTAGGGGTATGGTAAATAAATAAATGTAATGTAAGTAAACATTTCAAATGTATGGGGGTATATTATTATTTATTTACTGGGGGTATGGTAAATAAATAAAACCATTTTTTATATTTACTCCATAAACCTCTTTATATTTAAATAAAACTTAAAAAAAAAATTTATTTAGGTTAACCCTATGGCAAAAATAAAACTTTAATACCATGGGCCAAATATCATATTTATATAAGAGGTATGGCAAATAAATAAATTATATATAAATCATAGGTATGGTAAATAAATAAAACCTCTTTTTATATTTACTCCATAATCCTATCTATATTTAGGAACACTCAAAAAAGAGGTTTTATTTAGGTGAAGCTTGTGCGCAAAATAGGAGGGGCCAAATTATTATTAATACCATGCCAAAAAACATTATTAACCCTAATATTAATTTCAAAATACTAATAATATTATTATTATTAATTCCAATATTCACATTAATATACTATAATATTAATATTATTAGATTTAATTTATTTAGATTTGTGGAGTTGTTCGAAAGTGGAAAATAATATTTGTGGAAAGGATTTGAGTGTCAACGAACTGCAATTGGTTTGGATTGATTTGGAAAATAATATTTGTGGGAAGGATTACAGTGTCAAAAAGATGCAAATAAATAAAACTTATTTTTATGTTTACTTCATAAACCTCTTTATATTTACAAAACCTTAAAAAGAAGTTTTATTTACGTGAAGCCTATGGGCCAAATACCATGGGACACATTATTATTAATACCATGGGCCAAATACCATATATATAAAAGAGACATAAAAATGTAAGGTAAATAAATAAAAATATATCAAATAGGAGTAGAAATCAACATCTAATTATATTTGAAGCCTATGGAAAAAATACCATGGACCGAATTAGTAATAATACGATGCAAAAAAAAACCATTATTAACCCTAACATTAACATTAAACTAGTAATTGCACCACCACCAAATGTTGCAAAGGAAACACCATAGGATTCTTAAAGAGATTCAATAGTTTCTAAGCAAGATAAATATTCTTAAAGACAATGCTTAAAGCATAAATAAAATACACCTTAATTCACTGGATGCAATGCCAACAACATATTTCAATAGTCTTTCATTTTATTATTGATTCAAAAGACTAAAAAGGCAATAAAAAAATGTAGTACTCATCACATTGCATAATTTTTTGCTCTGGACAGATTTATCCTCTGAAGAATTGACAAATTTATCCTCTGAAAAAATTACTAAATTTCCCAAATATATGGTAACTACCTACTGTAATATATAAAGGATGCCCTGCCATGAATTAAGTAGCTAAATTAAAACCAACAACAAAAATGGCAATGAAGAATCGATCCCATGAATTAAGAAAGGGGAAAGGTTTTTTTTTTTTTGTAAGCTTCGTAGTACCTTTCTATTATCAAATATATATAGGAAAAATTTTCATACAAAAGAAAACAAATATAGTGACCTCAACCTGCCCGGAGGAAACCAGGTCTGTTGGCCACCGTATCGAGTTAAATGCAGACCAAAAATGAAATTGTCTTATCTTGCCACTTCCATCTTTAATAACTGTAGTATGTCCACAATATTTACAAACAAAACAAGTAATTAAACTAATGAACTCCAAAATTTTATAGAAATATAAAACATTTAACCAGAAAGATCCACAGACAAAACTAAAGGAACTAGAGCATTAGCAGTGGTACCCAGCACCTACGCAATGCATTGTGTTATTTGAAACTGCTTTCTATCTTACCAACCCTGTCATTCAACTGAATCTGAGATTTTAAAATTGCATGCATGTCCAACTTCATTTGTTGCAGTTCAAACAGAATTGAAGAGTTGATGCTCTTTTCCTCTTGACATGCCATTGCCTTTACAAGAAGGCATTTCATCTTCCAGTAGGTCTTCACCGATTTTTGAAAGAGGGACACCTGACCTCGAGTACTCCATGGATCTGTTATAAAATCCATTTTGGAAATCTGATCTTCCATATCTTAATCCTCGTTGTCTATTTTTATTTCCCAACCGTGAATTTTTGTCTTAATTTGAGAAAAATTTCTTGATTCATAGACTAGAGCAATGTCCTACAACACTTGTTCATTTGACTTCCTACCCCTCCTACTCCTTCCAACCTCTTGATGAGGTTTCCTACAGCGGTTTACCTTCCCTATTTTCCCTTTAACCATATTGGAGGTGGTGTAACTTGAAAACAAGCCTGTGGGCAGAAGTAAGTCAGAAACATAATGCAATAAAACTGAATAAAGATCCTTTGCAATGAACCTAGCTCGCATAGCCATACCATTAATGAACAGGGTGACATAAAAACGAAGACTGTTATCGAAATTAACTAGGAAACGACCCTTGCATGTAACAAATTTACAGAGGATATTATGAGAATGCTTCCTCATAATTAAAGATAGTTTCCAACAAGAGATAGCAAGAGAGCTACAAATTTTCTGCCTGGTAGTGACATATCCAATAGTCGCGATAGAATTTTGATAGACAATGATATAAACCAAGCCTGTAGTATAAATTAGAAGAAAACTATGGCAGTGCCATCCCAACAGACCATACCCAACAGACACTAAAGGGACCTTTACACCAACAGACGACCAAAGATAACCATGGAGCACTTTACGAAGCCCAAAAAACATGCAATGCCGAAATATATAGCCGATAACAGAGAAACCCCCATGAGAAAGGTTATCAAGAGTGGGTGAATAGGCAATACTACCAACCATGAACCCGGTCAGAAGGAGCATGAACTGAAAATTCAACAACTCGGAAGAGATGAAAAAGCCTTGAGAACGAAACAAAGAGAAAATACCAAGACAAGGACAGATAACAATCAAACTAGGAGGGCTTCTGAAATGATGTTCTATATATATAAATCCCATGTACCCAATTCGAAACCACCTTGAAGAAACATTACGGGCACAGTAATCCCAATACAAATCCTCAGACACAGGAAGAAGGAGGTATTTATCATGCAGTGTAAACATAGGCAAAAATGGAAAACGAAAGCAGAGTATAAAAGGCAGAATTGCCATGACATACCACAAACAGCTTTCACCCTGTCTTCAGAGAACCTGCTTCAAATCTGGATCAGTCGCCTACTGGAATACACCATTGCATAAAATATACCATGAGAAAATGCTAATGAGGAAGAGAAGATCACTATAACCCATCACCCGCTGCGCGTAACACTTCATTAACCCTTCTGACAATAGTTGGGTGATTTTGATAGGCTGTTGCATGTAATTAAATGCAGAGAGTGGAGGTCTTCCATCGGAGGACTGTTTCCCATATGATCTCGCAAGGGAATGTAAGGTCATACACCACGTGGAAGCCCAATTCCCTATCCATCAGTCCGGCACCCCGATCGGGGGAAGAAAGGGGAAAGTTAAAAATAAAGGAGAAATATGAATACACAATTGAAAAGAGTGGAGGAACCCAAAAAAATGAAAGAGGAAGAAGCAACAAAAGGAAGCAATCCCAGCAAGTTATTGGCAGAATTGCATAGGTAAGAGGAAGAAGAACTTAAAATAAATGAGTAAAGATGAAGAGAGGATGAGGCAGATTCGACATGTAGCTGGGTAGAACTTGGGTAGAATAGTGTGATTGTTTCAACAGAGAGAAAAGAATAAAAAGACACAATGGAAGAAAAAGGAGAAAATACAAAGGAAAGTAGAAAACCTTTGGCACCAGCAAAAATACAAAGAACTTTTGTTTATTATTTTTCTTTTTGTAAAATGTGGCAAGATTTATATCAGTAAGCTCTTCGATTCTAGTTCATGAGAAAAAGGAGTATTTGTTTTTGTGATGTTATAGATCTGAGTGTAATTTTGAGTATAGATTTCGAGCTAAATCAAACATATCCATCATATTCTTGAAATATTCTAAAAATTACAATCCCATAAAAAAACAATTAAAACTTTTTAAATTGTACATATTAGGCAAATCTTGACATTATATTAGGAAAAGTGTAGTAATGGTAAATTAAATAAAATTTTAATTAACTTATGAATTTTAAAATCATAATTAATTATTATTATTAAAGTCATAATTAATTTATAAATTATAATTAATTTCTTACTATTAAAATCATAATTATCTTATAATTTTTAGTAACTGAATTTTTTACTCATTTTGTTTGAAGATGTTTTAAAATCAAAAGTTAAATTTAAATTATAAAATCATAATTAATTTATTATTATTAAAATCATAATAAGCTTATGATTTTCGGAAAGAAACTTTTACTTCATTTTGTGTGTCATGTTTTAAATTCAAAAATTAAATTTAAACTATAATTGTAAATTAAATTTATTTTTAACACAATTTTTTACAATGGTTATAAAATTTTTTGAGCTTTTCATACTTACAAGTCATAACTGAAATTTGTACTTGTTCATTTTATATGATGTTTTAAATTCAAAAGTTAAATTTAAATTATAATTGTAAATTAAATTTATTTTAAACACAATTTCTTACAATGGATATAATAGCTTTTGAGCTTTTCATACTTACAGTGACTTGGACCAGGGGAAATTCAACTAACTTCCACATTGGCAAATCGTGTGTAAAGGAATTCTAATGTGAATAAAAAATTGAAATTGTAATCAATTTTCTATTTTCTAAAAGTTGATTATTTATAATATGAATAAGCTTGCAAGTCAACTTTCCTACTTATTTTATTCACTTGAATTACGAAAAGCATATGCAATTATATTTGAAAACCTCAATTTTCTATGATTCAAATGAAAAAAAATTTTTATCCTGGTTTGCATCTTACACTTTCGAAGAGACCATATACATTCAATATGTATGATTTTCATTCCATACATCAAATTTAAGGTTATAATGATCATAGAAATGTGGATTTATGGTTTAGATGTGCATGAAATTACTCACAAGGATTTAGATATGATTTGGCATTATTATGAAAATAGCATGGCCATGCTTGCAATTTCAGCTATGGAGAAAATTCAAAACCAAATCGGCAAGTTGCTATGTAGCAATTTAAAAACACCGTTATTGTACAGATGTGCATGAAATTACTCACATGCTATTACATATGATTTTGCATTTCATATTAAAATAAACTGGCTAGAACCATCATTCTACGTCCCCAATACTTGCACATAAAATATAGCTCTAATTTTATAGGAAAAAGGCTTATGCCTGAAAAATATGAACCTTAATCAGAGACATGTACTCTTCTTTTCCCCAGCATAGTGAAGACTGTTGCAGTCTCTAAAATTCTCTTCCTGCAGACACGACTCTACCATCTCCAGAAATTTTGAAAAACCCTAAATGCCAATAACGCTTAAGAAACAGCGCATGCACCTATACATAAATATCATGTAAGTTGCATACAAGTGAACTCCATCCTAAGAATTACGGATATCTGAAGCTACAAAACCTCATGCAATACTGTAATATCACATTTTACAAACAAGCAACCTGAACTAAAGAAGCAACTAAAACATGGTGATGCACATGAATTTTTACAATACACAAGGTGTGTGACCTCATTAAAGTTTAACTGACCCCCAATTGATCGAAAACATAATCCATAATGCATAAATTAACCAACCCAAAAACCCCAGAAAACCAAAAAAGAATGTGAATACATTCATGAAAATTAACATCTTCTTGTTATTTTGTTCCACGGGTAGTAATTTTATTCTTCAGGTTTTTCTGGATAGTTTCCATACTATTGATTGTTTCAGACCAGCTATATATGGATTTCAGAAAACACATTCAACAAACACAATACATAATGCACAGACATTATCTAACACATTCTCGCTACCACAGGACACTAAAACAAATGGAAATGTTTTACTTTCCATGTCTTGTTCATCAGGTTGTGTTATGTGCAGACCAGGTAGAAACAAACATACATATAAATAAGATAATTCAGTGCAGAATTTCCTAAGCTACATAGTGAGATTGGAGGTGAGGAGATGAAAATGGAGGAAGGGAACTTACTCCCGCATTTCTGTTGGGTGAGGAGATTGGTGAGATTGCAACGTATAGGAACGGTTATGGCCAGAGAGATGTTCAATCCTAGGCACTGCACTACTTCATCATGATGTTGTCCAGGGGGAGAATACTTGTAGACTGTGCACAAACAGGTTGGAAAGTAAAGAATTTTCTTCACCTGGATGCAGTAAATAGCGGAAATGCTTCGTTTCCATCGCTGGCTGCACCGATGCACGGAGCCATACTGACCGTCGCCGTTTTAATGGCAGTATTCCCACATTCACCATCCCCATAAGCAGTTTAGAATACAAGGGCACTCCACAATGCGATCAATATCGCCACCATTGCCTTCACATCCACCATAGCCAAGGAATTCCAAGTTCTCTTTCTCACGTAGGCAAAATTAAAGCACAAAGTTCCCCTTCTATTGAAGCGTAACGAACTTTAATAACTAACCTACTTCAAATCAATGGGCTAGCAGATTTTAATCATCTAACAAAAGATCTAAGGATGCACAAGAAGGCAACAGGGATGTTGTTTTCAAATAATGACACCTTACGACTTAAATATTAATATTAATATATTATAATATTAAAATTATTAAATTTGTTATAATATATATATATATAGATATATATAAGTGGGATGGCAGAACAAAGACATATGATAGAGGTGGAGAAATAGAGGGAATGACAAGGGAGAGATGAGGGGAGAGGAGGAACGAAGAAAGATAGAGGGACAAGAGAGAGAGAGGTAGAGAAGGGTAAGAGAGGGAGAGGAAGACATAAATTTGGAGGTGGGAGAGAGAGAGAGAAGGAGAGATGGAGGGAGAAGGAGAAAGGATTGGAGGGTAGAGAGAGAGAGAGAGAGGGAGAGCAAGGAAGGATGAGAGGAGGAGAGAGGGATGGTTAGAGAGACTGAGTTGGAGGAGGAGAGAAGAAAGGGAGTGATATAGTAACATAGTTGCAGAGGGAGATAGAGTGATGGGGGAAGAGAGAGGATTTGAGGGTAGAGAGAGAGAGAGAGAGCGGGGAGGGGGTGAATATAGAGGGAGGGAGGGGATAAAGGGAAAGAGAGGAAGGATGAAAGCGAGGAAGAGAGTGATGGGGGAATATAGAGGATTGTAGGGGAAAGAGAGAGAGACAAAGTGAGTGATGGGGGAAGAGAGAGGGAGGTAGGAGAGAAAGGGACAAAGTGGAAGGAAAAGAGAGGGGACTTGAGAGAGCAGAGTAGAGAGGGAGGGATAGAGAGATGGAGATGGATGGGGAGAGACAATGGGATTGAGACATGGATTTGGAGGGGGAGAGAGATATGAGGCTGGATGGGGAGAGAGGGAGGGAAGAAGAAATACATAGAGAGTAACAAGTGGAGAGAGAGAGGGAGTGACAAGGGAGATATGGAGAGAGAGTTTGTGTTAAAAACTGGATTCTATTAATTAAATGAAATGACTCTCCAGGTGAGAACCTAGAGAGTGTACACATTCATACACACTCTATTACATTGAATCATATGAGCCTTAATTACATATGCTTTCACACTAACGGGATGGTTTCAACCACTCCGGAGATATTACGACTTGAGATCTAATCTTAGCATCTCAATCCTATCATCATCATAACAGTAATCTAATTATGACTTTCTCCATTAATTCCAACACCCCCCTTAATGGAGAAATGGTACTGAACAATAACATATGCCTGTTGGTCTAGTCTCAACTAGGCTTAAAAAAAAAACATGAAAAAACTTGGTAACAAAGTTTTCATTTTTTTCTTTATGCTTGTGACTCCATACTTGTTCATTCTGAGTCGAGGCTTCATCTTCACTTTCCTCGTCATAAGGTAGTGATGTATTTTCACCTCATTTATTCCCCAGTGATGGACAACTTGAATTCTTATTCTTTCCCTCCTCAAAATTATGGCAGGCTGGATAGGAGAATGTTTTCTCTCATTATTTCTGGTGTCACGCATGTAAATTTCAGCAATGCTGTCTTCAACATCTATGGATGAAACTTCTACGTTGGCTTAAGAAAGACATGGTGTTCCAAGCCATGCTTCAAGAAACTTCAATTCTTCTTCAAACTTTGTTGCTATTTCCTTGTTGTTGTTGCTTATGTCTTCACACACAGAAATATTCATTAGAACATCACAATCTAAATTCTCTCCATCTCTATCTTTTTCTGCCACGTCTTTGCAATAAACTTCATGTTCCAATTGATCTTCAACACTTTGTTCCTTTTTTCATCCTTCCTGAAGATCAACTCGTAACCCTTCAATATCAGGATCTTGCACACCAGATTGTGCCTCTTGTTTGTCGTGGTCATCAACAGAACCACATTTTTTCTCTGAAAAATTGCTACCCAAGCTAATGCTTCCAAATTTCCACATGAGAAAATCATCATCATCATCAGAATCAAACATATATAAAAATATATACATGTTGTTAAAATTCTAGCTTATCTGGTTTTGTCTTGCTTCCAAATTTCGACTCTATTTGGTCCTCCAATGAGCTCCAACAACCCCATTACCATGCATGTGGGAAACTTCTCCCTTTAGCAGCTCTTCAAATGTAGAGCCTTTTATACTGTGGCTTCTCTGCCACACACATAAATCTGAAGAAAAAAAAAATCAATGTAAATAGGAACTTGATTATTTGCACCTCATTATTTGCTTATCTACCGCTCCAAAATCAATTACAAAAAATGAATGAATTCGAATTCTGAAAGGTTATTTGAAGGGAAGGCAACCACAAAAAAAAGAAGGTTCATGTGAGCCTATCAGAATTTAGCATGAATGTCACAATTAAGCTTGGCCTCTATGCCAGCACCACCTTTGACGATCAAGTCCAGATCAGATCCCAACGACTCTGACAGGAATTAAATTCGATGCTTAATACAATCTGGGTAGCAGCCTTTTTAGTAAGCATTAATCAATCACATTAAAAAAAAATGGAGATGCCACCTGGCTTGCTCGCACCCACGCCTATGTATTTTGACAGGAATAGAAACAGATCTGCGCTTCCAAATATACTCCGGCGACAATGACGACCAAGATCTTCTATTGCACCACTTCTCTAATCAACCACAACTTATTTCCTTGTTTAACCAATCGTGGCCTTCTACACCAATATACGATTTTGCCTCCTCACCACGACCTTACACTTGATCCACGTAGCTGCACTCTCTTGCAGCACTTGGGAACCAGGAAGAAAGCCCCGCTGAACTAAAATTTCTGATAGGCTTGTCCAATGCATCGGACGATGTAGCACGACATTACAGATCAGACATCATTAGTTCTAATTTCTTGGTGCCTCACGTACTCAGATCTGCATAGAGATCTCTCACCCTCTTGTTAGGAGGTTCTTTCATAGATCGATCACACTATCACAATTCACAGTGTCTGCATGATCTGGGCAAATAATCAACCAGCATATCAACTCCACGATCAACAACAAAGGATCAAGCAATCAAGCCCAGGATATGATCCACGCAAGAGAAAAATAAAAAAAAACTAATTCAAATTTGGATCACACTATCTTAGAACCCACACACTCACATTCCTTACACACAGCACAACTCCACTCAGCTTCGACTACGTGAAGCTCTGATACCATGTTAAAAATTGGATTCTATTAATTAAATGAAATGGCTCTCTAGGTGAGAACGTGGAGAGTGTACACACTCATACACACTCTATTACATTGAATTATATGAGCCTTAATTATATAGGCTTTCACACTAATGGGATGGTTTCAACCACTCCCAAGATATTAGGACTTGAGATCTAATATTAGCATCTCAATCCTATTATCATCATAACAATAATCTAATTATGATTTTCTCCATTAATTCCAACAATGTGTATGTTTGGGGGTGAAATAAAGATACAAAGAAGAAGAGATGGAGAGAATGAGGGAGAGAAGGAGAGAGACAGGCATATAGTGACAAAGTTAGAAGGTGAATTTAGATAGATAGAGAGAGAGAGAGTTGGGAGATAAAGAAAGAGAAAGAGTGGAGAGAGGTAGGGAAAGAGAGATGGAGGTGGAGAGAGAGGGAGGTAAGAAGAATGACATAGAGAGTGAAATTCGGAGAGAGAGAGAGAGAGGGAAGGAGTGATAGGGAATACGGAGGCAGAGTGAGAGCAGATAGCAGGAGGGAAGAGAGATAGAAGCAGGGGAGAGGGAGGGAAGGGTAAGAGAGAGAGAGGGAGGGAGAGGAGGGAGTGATAGATATATAGATTGGAGAAAGAGAGTGTATGTTTTTGTGTTGATATAGAGAGATAAAGGGATATAGAGATATATATGGAAGGTGAAGGCAAAGAAGAGATAGATGTAGACAGAGAGGGAGGGACAAAGAGATTGATAAATATGGAGTGAGAGAGTGTGCTTGTTTGTGTGGGTGATATAAAGAGACAAAGAAGGAGAGATGAAGGGACATATAGATATATATGGACAGGGGAGAGAGGGAAGAATATTTCTTAAAATATATGCATTTATTTCAATGTATATGGTGATTTATAATCTTATCTTATTTCTTGCACTAGATGCATTGATCTCAATGTTTATGATTTCTAATTCTATTCGATTTCTTTAACTAAATTCATTGATTTTAGTGTAGATGGTTATTTCTAACCCTATTTGATTGCTTGCACTAGATGCATTAATTTCAATTGAGATGTTGATTTATAATTATATTTTATTACTTACACTATACGCATTTATTTCAATATAAAGGATTTCTAATCCTATTTGATTTCTCGCACTAAATGCATTCATTTCAATGTAGATGGTGATTTATAATCCTATTTGATTGTTTCACTAGATGAATTGATTTTAGTGTATATGTTGATTTCTGATTTGATGTAATTGGATGTATGATGGTACATTAGTTTTAAAGTCATTGGATTAATAATGCGCATTGATTTTAGTGTAAGCACAAAACAATATTGACAATGTAGAACAATTTTTGCGTTATGGTAATTAAACCTAATAATATTGGAGAGAAGGAGAGACAAGGGATGATACTGTTTATGATTTATGATTTCTAGTGTCCTTTTCATATAATCGATATGGAAAGGTGACAAAAAGGGTGACAATAAGAATAGTAAAGGAAAATATTTTGAGATTGCTATTTCTAATTGACTACACTCTTATTATTCACATTTTCTATCATTCAATATTATTACATTGTCACATTGCATTCAAAAATTGTATTTCATCATTTTTCATCCTTAAAGTTATTTTACAATATTTATCATCTCAACAAACTAGGTAACTAAGAAAAATTAAAATCAAAATGAACCGATAAATGTCAAACATATTTAGCATATTTAAAATGGTTATATTAATATTATCTATATTTACATATTATTGATAAAATTAATCATATGTTCCTCATATTATTGATAGATTTTCCTTAGTCACACACAACTGAAACCAACCTAGATCCATCTTAACTCTAGATCTATCAAGTCCCAAGAAAGATAAAATATCTAGAGGTGTAAACCTTTCCTCAAGATTTGCACTCAAAAGAAAGGTTTGCACCTCAAGAGATTTGATCCCTCTTGGCGCTTGATAGATCCAGAGTTAAGATGGATCTAGGCTGGTGGGTATTGAAGTTGAAAATTAAATCAAGATCAACTTTAAAAATTATTCAATTTACCTAAAGAGCATTTGGAACATTAATGACACACATAGTGTTCTAGGTTTTAAGACATGTTCTGACTTCATTAAACATAGGACATGTTCCGACGTCATGAAACATAGGATTCACAACACGAAGATGATTGTAATGAATCAGTTTATTCATTCAGCTAAAATTAAATGAAAGTAATTAAACTATGTGGGTGTCCTTGCTCCTACAAATATAAAGGACATTATAAGATAGGATGATATTCAAATTTTGAGGAATCCATGATGTTTTTACGCTTTTCATAGGTGTTGTTTACTGAGTGCATAATAATTTTAGTTGCACAATTAAAATTTTAAAATTTTTACTAGAATTTGGTGATTTTTTTTTTCAAGAAATTCAATATTTGGAGTGTTTAAATATTTTTTTTTTAATAGTGGAAATGGATTCAACATCATCAATACAAATATCGTGAAGCTTAACAACCATAATCTAGATTTCCACAAGTTTATGCAGAAAAATTATCTCTAAAATAAAATTTCCATTGTTTTCCTTGAACAAAATTGTAGCTTAATTACACTACCATGTTTGCATATGCCACTTTGAAAAATAGGATGTGACCATTGTAAATTGTCCTTACAACATTTATGTTCAACCATTACATATTTGTTTTTATTTTATGATTTTTTTAAAATAGGTAAATTCATTAGTGTCTCCATTTTTCTATCTACCTTTCAAGTCTAAAACAAGACTCTAAACTTAGAGAGAAAAATGAAGACTCTAAAGATTTTGAATTCCCTATCTCAAAACTTACACCACAAAAACCTTGAAAGGTTTAGTGTTTAATTGTTAATAGTTTTTTAAAATAATTATTATTAACTATCACTTATAAATAATTTGTTTCATTATTATAATAAAAATAAATAAATTATCTTATTATTATAAAAATAAATAAAATATTTTAAGATAATTTATTAATAATTTTATAATAGAAAGTTTTCACTTAAAATAATTAATAAATTATATTAGTTTCAAAATTGAATTTTTGTTTAACTTTTAGATGGATAAACTTTTAATTATTTTTATTTTATTATAATTTTGAAATATGAGATTTACTATTGTTTAATTGTTAATATATATTGGAAACAATTAATAATGATTACTGATTATTAATATAAGTTATTTGTTTATTTTTATTATTTTAAACAAAGCTCGATAGCTTGAAATAATTATAAAGACCACTTAATGCATTGTTATTATTTAAAGAAAACTATGTAATTTGAAATAATTATAAAAAGAAATTAATTCATTATTATTATTTAAGGAAATATAAGTGGATTGAAATAATTTTAACATAGTAAATTGTTAGTTAAAACAATTCATTAATTATTTGTTTATGGTTATTATAGGTATATTTATTTTGAAATTAGTAATTTTAGAATTTTAATTTAATTATTAATGATTAATTAGGAAGATGGTAGGGATTTAACCTCTACCAATAATGTTGTGAGCATTATATACAAATTAAATGTTGATATTTACCTTCAAAGTAGTTATACTTCCTTTTTCCTTTCAGTTATGTATCTTTTGGCATGTAGTACTCATCGGCCATGATATTAGCAAAATTAAGAATCTTCCTCATAAAATGGAGATAACTGCCATGGTTAAAGATATTGTTCCTTATATATATATATATATATATATATATATATATATATATATATATATATATATATATATATTACTTCATTTTAAAATTAATGATAATAATAATAATAATTTAAAATAAAATTCTAATTTAGTTAGTTTAATTATTTTTAAATTAATTACTAGTATTAATGTTTATTATGGATTTCTGATTATGATTATTTACTAATTATTTAATTACGCTGGTTGGCATCCCCCTGTTGGAAATTGCAAGTTTAATCATTTTGTCAATCACAAATTCCAATCTGATGGTCGAAAATACAAGATGCTTTAATATTTTCGTCATTTCCACTACATCAATGGATAAGATTGATGAACATAACTATCTTGCATATCTAAATCAAGTGATTAAATCCGGCTTAGTTAAAATTTTACCGTGCCATTAACTATTGACCACCTATGAAGATTAATGCTAATTAAATTCACATCATTGAAATTGTGGCTTCATGAAACGTCAGAAAAAGGCTGCCACTATTTGAACCATTGTAAAACTATGAAACATGTCATATATCCAGATAATAAAACTATGAAACGTCTTATATAGCCACATGTTCATTTTCATTCATAACAGTTGAAAACCTGAAATGTAAGCCTCTTCCCATTCTGAAATGAGAAATGGTTCATTCACAATTAATGATATAGAATTTAATGTGTTTTATTGTTATTTAAGAATAGAATAAGACACCAATGTGTTATGTTTTCTTGGTATTATATGAATTTATTATGTTTAATTTCTATGTAACAATAATTGTTTTAATATTTTACTCACTATTTATTGTCTTAATAATATTTTTTATATTTTTCTTGGATGTGGGTGTTAATGGTGCATGACATGGGAGGTAGGCGTTGGGGTGGCACGTGGCCTGGCCACATCACCACTGGCACGCCAACCTGCTGGCCTCCTCCTGCATTAAACATACCCCGTCGTCACCCTACGACGCATTCAATTCACTGCAATGCTCGAGGCAATCGCTTGGGCTTCAAAATTTCATCTGGTAGTTGCTCCCTTCGGCTCTCTATTCATGCTCCTAAGCTATCTATGGTGATCCAACCCGCCTCTGCACACTCTATGCCGACTCGCATCTCTCCCTTGCATAGTGGTTGCTCTCTTGCAGTCGTTGAACCCGGCATTCGCACCTCTTTCAGGAGATGTTGCAGTCTTAGTGGCCGTATTGATTTCTTGCCTGGCATCAATTACTCTCATAGTTCTCATTGCTTTCTTTGCTTCTATGCATACTTGGGTGCTTCCTCACTCACCCTATCCTAGCGCTCCCATGCCCCTCTATCCTTCTCCGCCAGTCGAAACCCTTGGCACTTGGGCTCTGCTAGAATGCCTCACTTGCGACATCATATGCGATGTTGAAGAGGTGGCAACAGAGGCAGAGCATCGCGCGTTATCTCCTCTTCTTCCCCCTGCACCTCGTCCTCCTCCTTCGTGCACTCGGGGGGGGGCAGGTATCCGGACACTCGCAGTGGTAGGGGTCGTCTTCTTGGCTCTGCGGATCACCACCCTTCCTCAGCGCATCCCTCTGCTCCTCCTCCCCTTCCTCTCCCAGCCTCAGCCCTGTTTCAATTCCAATGTACCTCCTCCAACCCTCTCGTGGTGGCCACTGTCACCATCTCCTTCTGCGAAATTCCTAGTGCTAGTTCGGTCCCCTTCCATCCTCCTCCATCCTCTAGCCAGCATGGCCACCCCGAGTCTTCGAAGGATGAAAAAACCCCGCAAGTCTCGCCTATGCACACCTCCAACTCGCATAGCGACAGCAGCTCCGACTACTACCAAGAGAAGCAAATGCAGGATGATGGCAAGTATGTTGAAGTTGCGACTCCTCAGCAAGAAGTTATGGGACCCCAGTTTGCCGAGGACGATGAGTACAGGTGCTTGATTGTTGAGGAACCTCCTCCAGTTACTCCTGATGCACAAATTACTAGGTCTCCTTAGGTCTTGGACCTACAGTTTTACAGTCTTGCTTTTTGTTTTTGTTTGCATTGAGAACATGGACTTATGGTTTATATTGCTGGTTTCCTCTCTGAGGTAGCACCATCTACTCTTCCTGGGCTGGTTTCCCCATGTTGGCAACTCCAGTTTTGTTTTTTTTTGATATTTTGCTGTTATCATGGCTACTACATATGCCAGTTGCGCTGAGGCCATAGCCTCTCTGTACGTTATGTTTCATTATCAATAGAATTTAGCCTTATTTACAAATATATATATATATATATATATATATATATATATATATATTTTAATAATTGTAGGTTACGTAATGTAAATTACAATTTAATTATGTAGCTTAGAAGTAAAATGACGACATGCAATGGAGTGCCATGGAGCACCACCATTGGATATGTGTGTGCCATCATGTTCCATATTCTTTATTTAATACACTTTTTTTTAAATGAAACGACTCTCATTCAAATTCCAAAAAACAAATTCAATACAAAAAGAATCGAAGCCAATATTAAAAGAATCGATGAGATGCTACAAGTTTCATTTGATAAACATGTTGTGTAGGTGTATTTTTTCTTTACAAGTTTCAATTTGATATCAAGGTTATTCCAATTTTGTTGTTAATTGGTTTTTTTTCAATACTGTAGAGAAATTTCTTAAATTTCATACATTGAATGGTATCTAATAGATTGACTCTGTTAAGCAGGTACATGGAGCTTGTATTTGATCCTAGGTTCAGTGTCATATATTCATCCTTAAAGCCTCTATTAAATTGTTCATTCTTCAATAGAAATTGGGAGGTATTTAAAACTCATGCCCTGTAAGTTTTGATACTCATGCTCAATGACCCATGCAACTAGAGAATACAAGGATGCAAAGATTAACTACAGATATAAATTATAGTGAAAATTTTGGATTTAGATTACACTCATATTGGTTACAATTTTTTTTTTATTATGATGTAGATCTGAGCCTTTGCACCGTAGCATATTGAAATTTTAGTGGGTTAAAAATTCGATTTGTTGCCTAATGGATTGAGGGATTTCAGTATATAGTGAAAATCACAATTTTTAAAAATGTAGACAACAATTTATAATGTGAAAACTATTACTACATATTAAGTTAAATATTACTACATTATAAGTTAAAATGTAGACATAGTTACTCTAAAACCAATAATTAAATTAAAAAGACAATTTTATTTATCTCTAATTAAAAATAATAATGTAATTAATCTTTGTAATTTTATTATGCTTCATTTATGACATAATAAAAGTATTTATGTTTATCAAACTGAACCGAAAAAGGAAAAAAAATACACATAGATAAATTTCACATTCTCTTGTCCAATTGAGGTAGATCTACTCATTTTATTCTTCCATTTTGGGCCAATAACCATTAAATTGACATATGATAGCTTTTTCTTGCAAAATAGAGAAAATACACTTGTGCTATTTCTATGGAGAAATATGGGACTTTCCCCATCTTCTCTATGATGTAACCTTCGAATTGTCAGATTTGGATTTTGTTTATCTTTTGTGGTAGAATTCCCTCTAAGTGCAACCTTGAATGAGGTCAGAAGCTTTCCATCCCAAGATGAGCCAACATAATATGATCCAGGTGGAATGATCACACCAGGAGAACCACCTTGCAATCTTAAATTTAAGATAACTATAGCTTTGATTTGAATACCATATTCTTCCAAGTGGCCCCAATCCTGGATCACTGTTCCTTAAAAAATATAACTTTTTAAGGAATCAGAAATACCTGTAATGTTTTCAACACTTTGTCTCAGATCTATCACTAGATTTCTTCCCCTCTACTTAGCAGGTTTGATTTCCCAAAAATGATCTTAATAGAAACCTAAACCAACTGCTCTAGATCTGCATTTTGTGATCTCTTTTCTAATTGTATTTTGTTTGGATCTGAGCTTAAAGAATGCATCTATCTTTTTTTAATTATAAAAGGGTGCTCTGCACTGTGAAATTTGATTTGGATCCTTAATGCATGTAAGATTCAAGCAAAAAATCACCATATATATAGAGGAATCACCTTCAAAGTGTAAGCCATATAACCTTCGTTGTCCTAAGATGCTACCCAATAATAGACACGTTCCACTCTATGGAGGATTGAAATAATATCGAAATCATTTGAGGGCTTTCGATTCACCCCAGGAAAAATTTTGAAACATGCATTCCCAATGTCTTGAAACATCCCCTACACTTTGAGCTACGTAGGTGAGAAGCTCTATTTTTTGCAACAACAATGTCAAGATGAGTGGGATAGAATCTCATCACATTCTTTTGTTTTGACACAACATTTAGATGTGACTAAGGCAGAGATTGGAGAGTTCAACCCAAATGGATTAAGTATGGATGGCTTTTTGAGTGAAGACAATAAATTTGGTGACCATCTGCTTTCTTCCTCATATGAGTCAGTATTTGATTTTAAATATTTCAATTACAATCTTCACAAACTTGCTCCTAGATGTCTAGACTACAAAGATGAAACGAGCTTCGATTCCACAATGAAAAAAATCTTCGATGCAGTTGGATGATGAAATGGACCATCTGACGTTAAAGGTGTTAGAGGATGAGCTGGAGAACAACAGTGATAGACAGGATCCTCTCTACTGGCCTCTTAATCCAGAATCATACTGGACTATTGAAGGATGTTGCCACAACTAGTGTTTCTAAATTCCTCGTTGAATATATATTGTAGATGTAAATTAAATTAACACACAACATGAACACAAACAGTGGAACAGAGGTCTTTGTATATAATATTCTTTTTATTTTATGTATAATTTTTATCAGTTGGAGCTAATAATATATATATCTTTTTGGTTGGGTTCACTCATGGGAATTTGAACATTAAATTTTTTTATTTGCATAATACTGCATTACACAATCAAATTATTATTTTTAACACAATCAATACTTTTTTTTTTAATTGAACTATTCCATGGACTGATTTTGTTATTGTACATTAATTCCAAAAATAACTTATCTGAGTTAGATCTTTTTAAGTCCTACCATCATAAATTGAAACCAAAATTATCCTAAATAATCCCAACTACTCCATTAAATGAACCTGATAGCGTTCCTATTGTACAAATCATATTCATTTTGCAACCTATATTAATAAAATTTCAAATATTTATTATCTATTATTTTTACATTTATATTTTTTTTTGCAATTTAATGAAATTAGATCAAATTAATATATATTAATTATAATTATGAAATTATCTTTTCAATTATTAAATAGTACATGATATAAAATTTTATAGAATTAATATTGATGTATGACTCATATTCATCCATATAAAAAGATAATAATTCATGTAATGCACATAATGAATATTAGTAGATATTGCTAAGTATTTTTATTATTAACTTTATTTTTTTCAATATTCATATTTGTTATTAATTTAAATATTTATGCTTTTTATTAAAATTAATAAGAATGAATAAACATAAATGTTTAAAATTAACCTATTATTATTATTGTTGTTGTTGTTGTTGTTTTGGTTACTATTAATATTATTATTAATACAATATAATATAATATAATTAATACAATTAATATAATTATGAAATTATCTTTTCAATTATTAAATAATACATGATATAAAATTTTATAGAATTAATATTGATGTATGACTCAGATTCATCCATATACAAAGATGATCATTCATTTAATACACATAATGGCTATTACTAGATATTGCTAGATTTTCTTATTATTAACTTTAATTTTTTCAATATTCATATTATTATTAAGGTAAATATGTATTTTTTTTATTAAAATTAATAAACATTGGTAAACATAAATTTTTAAAATTAACATATTATTGTTATTATTATTATTATTATCATGATTGATATTAGTATTACTGTTTTGGTTAATATTAATATTATTATTATTAATATTAATTATTTAATATTAACATTAGTATTATTAAAATTAATATTGATTGATATTAACACTAATAATAATACAAATATTTCAAATTAAATAAGAAATTATTAATATTAAAATTAATTATCAATATCGCTTTTAATGTTAATTAATATTAATCTTAATAATAAATTAACATGTTAATGTTAAACATATAAATTTATATAAAAATAAATTTCGCATTTATACATTAATGTGAACATTGAGGTTACACATCAATATATATATTTCATTAAAAAATAAGATTGATAACTTTTGGTTTACATAGGTTCTATGACATTAGAATTTAATTTAATGTTTTTTTTAGACAATGACATGTAACATTATGCTATTTTATAGCCCAATGTTTATAAGATAAAGCTTTTTAATATTAAAAAAATTGTTTTAAGTTAATATTTATATTGAACATCAAACCTTTACATAAATATTAAACATAGACATTAATAGAGACATAAAAAAAAGATTTATTAAGATTAATAATAAAATTGTGAGTTCTTTTTAACTATCGTAATAATGTTCTTGTGGCTCATATGATTTTATACATTATGTATATGTGGATTTTACTATATTTGTAGATGGAAAATTGCTTATGTATGTTAATTTTAATTCTATTCACCATTAATTGAAAATTGTTTTGTTGATATCATGTGCTTTTACTTTTATGTTAGGTGATTTCCTTGTTTTATCATGGATCAAGCTATTTGGAGTTGTATTCCATTTGAAATTATTGAAATTGTCTTCCTCTGGATCCCTTTATCAGTTGTGATAAAGTTTATCATTGTTTGTAAGCAATGGAGGAATGTTTTGCAAAACCCTTATTTCTTATTGCGTTGCAAGCATATCTGTACAAATGAATTTGGATTTATGGTTCCTTTCCTCAATAATGAAGACAATTATTTTTCTGCTGAATACCTTAATCAAAATGGGCGCATATCTCATTTTCATCTGCAATTCATAGATTCAAGATACAAAGTAGAGTATACTATTGGACCCATGGTATTTTTATCCTTACCAACAGAATTTTCCCATTCACGAAACTATTTTGTAATGAATCCATTTACAAAGGCGTTAAAAAATATTGCACGAATACAAATTGGAGACTGGGGATTCTTTTCTTTATTGGAAAATGTAAGTAGCAACAAATATGATTGGGTTGTTCTAAAACATATCTATGATAGAATGTAGTCTAAATTTATGTTTACAGTAGTCTTGATAGGGTTTGGCAAAGGGCTGATCTTCCATTTGGTGGCACTTCACCCCCTAAGAATGGACTGTTTTATAAAAGTAAATTGTTTTTGCTTTATCTCGACACAGAGTATGAAGAATATCCTCGATATGGGTATACAATCCACTAGTTTGATGTAATAAAAAATGAATGGGGTTTTAATTTTTTCCAATCACTGACATACGGTGTATGTCATTAGCAATATGAAATAATTAGTTGATATGTCTTATCGATGATGGCTCCACTTCTGTATGGTCAATTGAAGAAATAGATAATTTCCAATTCACTCACCTGTGTGTGGAACGAAGAATTGACTAATTTGAGGATGATTGGGGCTTAAGATGGAAGTTGTTGGAAGAAATGTCTACAGATATAAATATCAAATGTCCTTGCTATCTTCCATTTCGAACAGTCCAGGGTGTGGTTCTTATGTGCAAATGTGGTGAAGTTCCTTTCGTATTATATGATATGATGACTGGCCTCTACTTCCCAACAGATATTGATATTTCAACTAATCAACTGATGCATGGATTTTGATCTCCAATGTTGCAGGAGTGTAATGATTTGATTGAGTATGGAAATTTTTTTGAAATTTCTCCCCATATGGATTCTATTGATGAGATTCCACCATTAGATATGGACATGGAGTCTTAGGCTATTAGTCATTTTATATTCTCTCTGTGGTTTGGAAAATATTTCCATTTTTTTCACTTTACATAGTTTTTCGTATGTATGCTATGACTTTCAATTACAATTCTATGGATATTTATATGGCTTGTGCTGGGATTTGTTCTATACGGTAATTTATGAGATGTTTGATATTGAATCCCATTGCAATTTTCTCAAATATTTATTTTTGTGTCCCCTTTAGTTATGTTAATTGCATTTGAATGTGTTTGGAAGCTATCCATTTTTCTTTGTTTTTATAATTGTAATTACCATAACTTATTATGCCTGCCTCGGTAGGTATTATGCAATAGGTATTGAGTTAACCTTGTATTAATGTGGTCAACCATTTTATATATTTTTAATTTTATCAAAGTTTGACATAGGGAATTAATTTTCTATTTTATTACAATTATTTTATTAAGAATTATATGTTATCTAATTGGCCAAAAACTTTCACTTCTTATTGCAAAATGCCTAGATTTTATCACCATTATTTGTACTCTCACTGCCAAAGCATTCATATCTACAGTACAGGGTTTGTACTTTATCTCCGGTGTGGCTATTGCGCTACTTTATTTTTTACCTGCCTTGTTCAGCCATTCATTCAGTGATTATTTCTTCGAGAAAGGTATTTGAGGACTTTTTAGATGCTTCTTTTGACATGTAGACCTTGTTAATGAAACGTATTATACACAACATCAAACCTACTAGAAATTCGTATAGTCTTAATCTTATGAACCCATCTAACACGTTACGTACTTTGTCACATTACACGTCTTAGTACTTTCTAGCAAGTGGGGAGATTCAATATCAATGGTTTTATATTCGATGATCTTGTCAGGTGATTTGGATTAGTACCTTTCACTGTCTCCCATACCTTTCAACTCAATACATTAATTTTCAGCTACAATTTCTCGCCTGGAGTATGAATGCATTAAGATTATGGTACCACTTCACGCATTTTCCTTCACTCGAGTTTCCACACCATGATCGGGGGAATGACCCTGATCGAATGCCAAGTGGATGGTAGAAATAGAGTTCCTCATTAGGTTTTCAAAGAGCATAAAATTTTTTCATTTTCATTTTTGTGTTATCATTTGAACTAGCAATCGTGGGCTATCAAAGCATTTCCTCTCTGCTATGATTAGGAAACATTGTAACTCTCTCTATCTGAGATGGTCACGATGTTCTGCACAGCGAATCCAGCTCACTCTTCACCTACAGGTTAAGTGATCTATTTCTGTTACTCCGTTGACAACTTTCTTCGGATCATTTAGGTCTTTCTCAACAACATTCCTTTTTTAATTTAATTTTTATTTCTTGTTTCTAATCCTTGATTTTGTTTTCGTATGCAGTAGTAGGTTCTCAAATTTAGGAGGCCATCTTGATTATTGTAGGTGAAATGGGTAAGTAATTTCCATGAAACCTCATAAAGTCTTGAAATAAACTCACGTTATCTCCTTTGAATTTTGACCGCAGTTTAATAGCCCTCTGTCAGGCGCTCATATTCAATATGAATTTTTGTAGTCTTTTTCGAAGTCAGAGTCAATTAATACCCCTAATATATTGTACAACACGGCTTGGTCTGGCTACTATCCATTTATAAATTTGTATTCTCACATTGATAGTATTGTTTGGAGCTTTCCTCTGGGAGTGAATACTATTTCATAGTTGAGAATCAAGAAAATTAAGTGTTAAGTTTGATTCCTCATACGATTTCTTTCCTCTTTTTGTTTACTATATATTTCATTTATGCTTATGGATCTTTCTTTCTCACTTTGAAAGGTATATGAGTTATTTTAGTTTAATAATTAATATGTTGGACATACTTACACAGCGCTGAGATTTTCATTGTTCGCTCGTCTCCCTCCAGATTTAATTCGATATTAGTTTGTGTCTCGTTATATGAGAATCATTCTCGGTATTTTATACCTTAACTGTACCACTAATACACTATCCCAATAATTTGATTTAAATGTCATTTACATTTTCAACATAGGTGAAAGGTTTAAAAGTATATTCCACTCCTTTATTTTCCACTACGCCAGAATTCGATACTGAATTTTGTTCTCCTTTAATATATCTATCCACTACCAAGATGACCATACAAACTAGTGTATATTTCAGATAAGAATACGTACTTTAAGTTATTTAGGCAATTGAAGGCATTGTTTTCATTTCAGATTTTACAATTTTTTTCTTAAACACAAGAATTTTCCTAAATTTTCCTGAATGATCAAATTATTATATCTGTGGGAGGCAGTGTAATTGCATTAAGTTCCTTCAGTACTAATGAGACCGCTATGATGGGAAAAATCACTAAATTATAATGGGAAAAGTCACTAAATTATAATGAATTCATATTATATGGATTTTCAAATTTCATTTACTAACATGACATAAACATAAAGAAACAAAACAAAGATAATAAATAATAAATGTATTTTTAGAAACGAAACAAAGATAATAAATAATAAATGTATTTTTTTTTTTCCTAAATGCGATTTTGTGCAATTGTTGAGATATATACAATTGTAACTTTTTATTTCTTTTTATTTAAAATTAACTATATTTAAACTAACCGACAGATAATAACTACCATGTTGCCCTTATTGTTTTCACCAATACTATTATTATTCCATCTAATGCCACTTGACGCCAATGAAAGATTTGTTGTAATAGTATACACAATCATGGTGGAGAATATGCTCCGTCCTCCATATTCTGCACCTATTCTTGTGGCTAATGTATAGCCTACTACTTTAGATTTCTTCATGACTTGACCACCATGAATTGACAGGTATATACTTCCTCTGGTACAATGCGTAAACTGGAATTTTGGATACATCTTTTTGTTACGTGTTATAAAAGAAATGGTTGATTGATAAATAGAGAGTTATGAGATTAGAACCTTGCACCTCTATTTTATGAACAATGAACAATGGCTAATTGATAAATAGAGAGTTACTATATTTTACCCCTACACCTTTATTTTACAAGAGATTATATGTAGAGATAAAATGTAAATAATATTTGATTAACTTATTTTAAATAATAAACATAAAATCTAGTAATTCAACTAGAAGGTTAATAATAATCTAATTTCAATTTCAACGAGATCGTTAAGTTTTAGAAACTAAACTATCATATATATATATATATATATATATATATATATAATTTTTTTTTTTATTAACCATTATTTGTAATTATAATTTGTTAACAATTTTTTTAACATATCTTGTAATTATGATTAACACCCTTGAATTTGACAACAAAATATTTTAAACTAAAAGAAAATTACATTACAGTTTTATTTTTCATAATCTAATTATATATATATATATATTACTATAACTATTCTATATAGAAATTATTGATATGCAATATTAATTGGAAGTTAATATTTTTATTACTTTAATTTAATTACATTTAAACTAAGAGGCAGGCACAAGCTACCATGTAGCCCTTGTTTTATACATGGTGTTTGCATTAGTTTTTTCTCATTGGTTCTCAAAAAATGTTATATTTTTAGGTACATTTTATTATTTACATTTATATTTTGATGGTATATAGTTCCAAATATTTAGATATATTTCCAATTCAAATAATTCTTATTGTATTTTGTTCCAGTTATATGGTTTTTCCATTACAATTCTAATATAAGACATGAAATTTTAGCCTTTTTTGTTTTAGCCATTTGGAAAAATCCATTTTTATTTTTAGCCATTTGGGAAAATCCTTTTCAGTTTTCATAATTTTATATGGTTGGAAAAAGACCATATACGCTTTTAATGTTTTTATATGGTTTGAAAAAAAACGTGTTCGTTTTACATTCTTCCGTGTTTATTTATATTGCATATATTATATGTTCCATGTTTATGAATCCCTAACAAATATTTTATTATTCATAGTATACATGTCATCTAAAGGCACAAGAAAGCGTACAAGAAAACAAAATTTGTCACTAGCATCATGTGATAGGTCTAATGAAAGTCGTTGTTTACGGTATCAACAAAATAAACTACCAATAAATGAGCATAGGAGAGCTACCTATCATAGAATAACGAGTGAAACCAGTCTTCAAAATGATTTTATGATTCCTCGTAAGTATCATACTATGGATGATATCATGGAAAGAATATTTCCCCTTGATAGTTCATTGCCAGAATCTCCTGCTCATCCACATAATTTTTTTGTTCGATGCTCTCCTAAGAATGTTCATAATATTGGGGAAACATCTCATAATAGGGAAGAACATCATATTTATAATGTGGATGAAAATTTTCACCCTAAGCATTGTGTCTCCACAATTTCATCTTTTGAGCAAGGCCAAAGGTTGCAAAATATCCATGGTGGAGGCAATGATGACATTATATGTGATGACTTGGATGATAGTTTTATAGGCCATTTGTTTGATAATTTGGAGTCAGTTGGTCAAAACATCTGGTCTTCCAATCCTCCTACTCAAAATAATGTTATCCCGCGAACAGAATCATTCATCCCTGATAGCATTTCGCGTGGAACAATGAAGGTAACACAATGATATTTTGACGATTGCTGCAATAGTGGTTGTTTTTTTAGATTCCTCTATTTGCAATTTTTTCTTTACTAAACTTATAAGGTATTTTATTTTCTAGGAATAGGATACAGCTCATTTTAATAGAGGTATAGAAATTAACTCCCCAAGTCTTCCATCTACTAATCTGAGAATTGAATATGAAGCATGTCATAGCCTTCCACTGCATTCTCCTTGACAATCAAATCAGAAAACTAATGTAAATGTTCAATGTATTTGATTTGATTTTTCAGTTTTTGAATTTTTAGTAGGTTGGACATAAATTTTATTGCATAATTTATTTTCTTTAAAAAAGGAACAACTCATTTCAATAGAGGCATACAAATTAAGTTCATAGATGTTCAATCTACTAATGTTATAAGTGAAGAGGAATTATCTCATAGCATTCATCCAGATCGCCAACCAAATGTAAATGTTGAATGAATTTGATATTTTCCTCATTTTTCATTTATTATTAGTTGTACATTGTATTTTATAACCTTTTATGGAAAAAACATGATTTCATCTAATGAGGTTGGAGAAATGGAATCCAAAATATCAAATTGTAAAACTAATGTAATTTTCAGTGTATTTAATTTGTTTTACAATTTATAATATTTATTGGTTGGACATTTAGTTTTATAATGAATTTTATTTTTTTGAAACAAGAGACAACTCATTTGAATAGAGGCATAGAATCTAACTCCCCAAATGTTCTATCCACTGATGTTAGAAGTGAAGATCGACCATCTCATAGCCTTCATCCACATCGCCAAACAAATGTAAATATTGAATGAATTTGATTTTTTTTTTCATTTTTTCATTTCTAATTAGTTGGAAATTAAATTTAAAAAAAAAAAAGTATGCTAAAGAAACCTTATCATCCTCTTAGGTTCTAGAAATGCAGACCATAAATTTGTGAAGGACATGTCATATATCTGCTCCACATGTTTCAAATTTGGGAAGGGAATCTCATGGTGCTCAAAATCAAGTACATTTTAGAAGAAATTATACTCTTCCACATCATTCTCCAAATGGTCCAACCAATACAAATAATATAAATTTTGATGAAAACATGATTGCAGTGCATAAAATATTTTGAGAAGAGATAGTTAGCTTTTAGTTGTCTAAATGTCCCACATCTGCCAAAAATCATTTCCCGGAATCCAGGTTTTGAGAGATTTTGAAGGACCTGTTTATAGACGATGTAAGAATGAAAGAGTTTCACATCATTTTTCTGGATATAATAACATGGATCTAGGTGACCAACCTCATGTTTTAAGAGTTTTTACTCAAGTTGAAGAAATGTTAATATCACGTGTAAATCCTATTTGGCAAGTGACACATGCTCAAAGTGGGAAATATAAGTATAGAGGACACACAATTAGCTTTCCCCAAGATATTTCTACAATTGCACAAACTCTTCCCTAACATGTTGAAGGTCATGAATTTTTAATTGTAAGGAGACATGCTGCTCAGTCTAAATATTGTGAATGTTATGTCAAAATATCTCGATTTATGGCTGAATTTCTTTTCAAATTTGAATGTGATTAATATTATTGAGATGTTGTAATTGACTATAATTCAGTGAATGCTTTGCCCGAAAGACCAACATATATCTCCTCCAGGATTAAATTTGTTGATTGTGATATTGAAGAATCTGAGATCAATGCATATAATAATGAAGGGTTTCCTCTTGAGAATTTTCCCTGTCATCCTTCTTCTTTTCTTGCTCGCCTACCCAATGAACGAAGAGAAGTGGAAGAAATTAGAGCATTTCTTGATATTGTTGATTCTTCACATGTTCAAGAAATGGATTGGCCCAGTATTGGAACATCTTTGGTGAATTAATATAATACCGAGGGGTTATTAGATATGGCATTCCCCTCATTGTTCCCCATTGGTGATGTTGATTGGTTGCAACCATGCATTTGTACTGTTGAACTTCATGAGTATGTGTTGCATCTTCTTAGATACTATGATCATAGGTTTGGAAGCCATCCTCGATTTCAATAGTACGTATTGAGCATGATAATGCGACATCGAAGCCAAGCAACTACTTCAGTTTTTGTGAAGAAAAATTTACATGATAACTCACCGACAACAATTGAAAACTTGCGTCATCAACTTTCTGATTTACTAGATAATAAGTTGGCTGAGCATCTTATGCGGTTTGGTTCTTCTCTAAGAGGTACAAGAGCATACTGGACTAAATTTTGGGCTGAATTTACTGACATCATTACTCAGTTTAGATGTCCATCTTTGTTTTTTACTTTGAGTGCAGCTGACACAAAGTGGCCAGAGCTGCATAGCCTCATGCCTGTACCCTCACATTCTCATTCCTTAAATGAGCATCGTATGAAAATTGAGAATGTTGTCCAGTACCCTCATATTGTTTCCACATTTATGCACCATAGATTCAATATATTTCAATAGGAAGTTATCCAAAAATATCTTAAAGTGAAAGACTTCTAGAAGAGGTATGTTTTGTTGAATTTATTTTCTATTCATTTTCAATTCCTTATTATGGTTCAATTTATATTTTTTTTAGTAACTTTGTATTCATTTTCTTCAAATATGAGTGGCAACATAGAGGTTTGGCATATATCCATAGTTTCCTATGGTTGCAAGTAGCTCATGACATGGAAATACTGGATTGGTCAAATGATTGTGATTTACAACTTGCGAAGAGATTCTTTGACAATTATGTAACTGCATGGAATCCACGTGAAATACATCGTCGCAATATAATGGTTCCAAAAAGTCTCAATGATGACTCTTGCCAATTGAACACTGATCAAAGTTTCTCTTACAATCCTCATGATGATTATGAAGAATTGTTGAACCGTGTCCAAGGGCACACAAAGTGTAGTGTAGATTCTTGTTTGCAAAAAAAGGGCACTATTCTCGCTTGTCGGTACAATGCTCCATGGGATCTTTCTGAAAAATCAAGATTGTTCATAGATGATCAAGGAAGAAAAAAATATGATCCAGGAAGAAATGATGATAGGCTCAATGTACATAGAATTGACCTTCTAACAATGTGGCATGCAAATGTTGATTGCTAACCAGTGCTTTCTCGGCATGATGTCCTGAAATATATTGCTAATTATGCATCAAAAGAAGAGAAAAGGTTTGAAATTTATCATGATATGTTAAATAGAATTTCAAATTCTATTGCCTCTAAGGATCATGCTTTATGTGCTTACAGAAGGTTTTTTGCAGAAACGATTGTTGACCGTGACATTGGAGCACAAGAAACATGCCATATGTTGCTTAAGCTACCTCTTGTTGTATGTAGTTGAAAATTTGTTTCATTAAATGTTGGAAGAAAGGTTTTCAGGAAAATATCAAGGGATGGCATGCAATGTTCATCTGAAAAATACTTTTGTTCAGCATTATCATAAGAGGCCTTTTTTCCTTGAACATCTATCTTTGATAGAAACAACAAGATCTTGGACATTTGATAGCAAGAGTAAAAAACATCCTTGGAAGCCTAGACATGTTCATGCAATTGTTCGGGTTTGTCCACAGTTTTATTCTATTCCTAGTGATGGTTCAGACAAATTTCAAACATTTTACTAGACCAAATTTCTCTTGTACAAGCCATTTCATGACATTTCTGCAAATATTGGGCTTTCAGCTCAAATTATTGTTGAAAATTGGATGAATTTATGATATCAAGCATGGCATGTTGATCGAAATCCATCAATTGTTTAAAATATTGAAGATGGAGAAGATGGTGATTTTGCTAACCATGAAATGAATCTTGAAGATGATTTTCAAGAATCGAAAATTTTCTCTCGCTTAGTTCCACAAAGTAATGTGAATGTTTCTAATCTTCACACCCTTGGTTGAAAGGATTTTGATATATCCTTTGAATTGAAAAGTACAAATATTTCTGATGATGTGGTTGAAGAAGCTATTAATTTTATAAGGAATGGAATATCAAGGGGTGATATTGTTGACCTTTCAAATAGAAAATTTGCCTCTCCAGATTCATTGGTAGAAAAAAAACGACCTTCTTTTGAAATTTTGTTAAGGCATTTTGTTGAATATGATATCCGTGAAGTTCTTCTTATGATTGTTCAGGGCACTATAGGCACTGGAAAGTCTTTCCTTATCCATTGTATTTTTGAAGCTCTTTCTAATTTTTCAAGTAATGGAAAAAGTTTGTTGCTTCTTCTTGCCCCAACAGGAATAGTTGCTTTTAATATAGATTCAAAAACAATACACTCTGCTCTAAAAATTTTGATTAAAGATATGAAACCACTACAGGGTCAATCGATAGTAGTATTCCAAGAATAAATGAGGCATATTCGATATATATTGATTGATGAAATGAGATTCTTAGGATCAAGGTTATTCATGCAAATAGATGCTCGATTACAAGAAGCATTTCCAAAGTAAAATAAATTTCCTTTTGGTGGAAAATACGTCATCCTTGTGGGTGACCTTGGCTAGCTACCTCCTGTGAGAGATAAGCCTTTGTATGCAGGTAATACATTAGGGAAAGTGTTGTGGAAAAATATCAACATTGTTGTCACTCTTGACAAAATATTTCGCCAACAAGGGAATAATGAGAAAAAATATTTTTTTCATAGAGTCCTTAATAACATAAGAAATGCAGAACCTATTCTTGATGATTGGGAGTTTCTCATGTCGCGGGCTGATATGTGGTTGCATCAGATGTTTCCATAAAATAATTTGGTGTCCTTCCATAATAGGCATATGTTGAAATCATTAAATTCTCCAATTACACGATGTATTGCCGTGAATTCAAGGCGTTCAGAAATCAGTGGTGTCTATGATAATCAACTTGACCATGGAGTTTTGTTGTGTTGTGGCCAGCGTGTTATGTTGACATGTAATTTCTGGGTTGAAGTTGGTTTGGTGAATAGTGCACTTGGGTATGTGAAGGAAATATTTTATATGCCTACCTCTAACCACCTAAGCTTCCAATATTCACAACTATTGTTTTTGATAAGTATGTTGGTGTTCCGTTTCATGCAAGCAATCCAAACATTGTACCTATCACACTAGTGATAAGAGGAAATAGAAAACAAATTCTTTTAAAGATGGCATGGGCTCTTACAATCCACAAGTCACAGGCTTTGACTTTAGAACGACCATCAATTGATATGGGGAATAAAGAGCAGCAAGGCCTAACCTTCAAAGCCATATTAAGAGTGAAATCAATAGATGGTTTACACATTGCATCGCATTTCTCTTTTCAATGTTATGCCAGGATGAAAGATAGTGCATATGTTACAATTAGGAAGAAAGAAGTGGAGCGATTAAAGTCGATATCGTTATGACATGAAACTATTAATACTTTTATTTCTTTATAGAATGTTTTTTGAATTTATTTTATTGTCCTCTTTATTTACTTTTAATATAATAATGATTTTGATATATTAATGAGATGAATACATTCATCAAATTCATAGTAATATTTTGGAAAGTTTTTTACATTGTTTTCATGTTGTTTAATTTTCTTAATTTTTTTAAGTGGTTTTTCTTATTTTTCTTACAATGAACCATTCAGAGATTAAAAAGGCAGTTACATGAGCCAATCAGTAAAAATAAATATGAAATTCCATATCACGGTGATATGCAACTAATAGTATTGTGACATATTTATAGAATGTTTTTTAATTATTTTTATTGTCCTCTCTATTTTCATTTAGTATAATAATTATTTTCATGTATTAATGAAATGAATACATTCATCAAATCCAATATAGTAATATATGAGAAATTTCTTACATCATTTTTCGTGTTGTTCAATTTACCTCTTTTTTTTAAGATGCTACTATTCTTTGGTTTACAATGAACCATTCATACATGTACAGCCAGTTATATGAGCCAATCATTAAAAATCAATATTGAATTCCATATCCCTATGACATGCAACTAACAATTTTTATCAATGTGGTTTGCTAAATATGTTGTGGTTGGTTCAATGACAACATATTTATATCTGATATTAATATTAAACTAAAATTAATATATACATTAACATTAATTTAAATACAAATATAGAGTTACTAACATTATTAATATTTGATTTTAAACATAAAGTTTAAAAATTTGTGATTTCTTGTTGATTATTGCAATAAGGGTCATATCACTCATTTCATGTGTACAATATGTATTTCTAATGAGGTTTATATTTGTAGAAATTTTATATCATTTGGTTCATTTAGTGTTAGGTTCCTTTATAGCATGAAGTTTTTAAGATTCAGTTTTTTAACAACAATACAAATGGGGTGTTCAATTATATGTGTGTGTGTGTGTGTGTGTGTGTTTCTATCTCTTTCTGTATTAATTTTTGTTTTGTCATTTTCCTTTCAAATGCAGATATGGATAATAATGATGGCATCTATTATAATCAAGTGATGGCAAATATTTCTAGACTCATAAGTTTTCTTTCGTATCTTATGAACAAGTTCAATAGAAAGCATGGCTTCCATCCTGCATTTATTGATGCGAATCCTCGTGTGCTATATGAAATGAAAATGAATGTAAAATACTTGTTGCATGTGCACATGAGGGAGGCTGGGAAAAAAACAAGAAGGGATTGGTTGGAAAGCATTAAGTATCATGATCATTATCCTGTTGGTTTGAATTGGTGTTCCTTTTTTGGTTGGCCTGGTTGTGTTCTCGAAGAGGCTATCTAATAAATGACCATTGATGGAGAGTTTAGAGTCCATTTTTGGAGTGGGATTTCTTTATCTAGAGACAACAAAAAACATATGTTACTTTCAATGTTATTTTTTTGGTTTCACTGATGGTGGAACTGAATATCACTTTAGTTTATTAATTCATTCGGTTAATAATATTAACAATCAGTAAATTTTATTGATCACTTGTGGTTTATATTAATAATAATCATGTGACTTTAAAATTCCTCTGTGTTTAAAATATTGGGTCGTATGCTTTATTAATCCCTTGTGCTTTTAATATTGTTTCCTTGACCTTATTGGTCCCTTAGGTTATTAATATTTTCCCTTTGGGTTCACCAATTCCTTTGGTTTATAATATTAAACCCTTGGGTTTATTAGTTCTTTTGGTTTATAATATGAATAATCCCTTGGGTTAATTCTTAGTGTTTATTAATTTCTTTGGTTTTTTTTATTTTTTTTAATTAATTTTCTTGATCCTTCGACTATATTAATCGCTTGAGTTTATTAATAATTTTTATTTCTAATACTAATCTATTGGGTTTATAATTTTAATAATCCCTTTGGTTTATTGATGTTTTTTGTTTATAATATGAATAATCCCTTTTCTTTCTTCATGTTTAATGTTTATAATATTAATATTTCCTTGTATTTGTTGATCCATTGGGTTTATAACATTGATCCGTTAATTTTTCAAATTCTTTCGGTTCGTAATATTATTCCCTTTAGTTTACTAAATCCAAATATTGGAGTCTAAATATTAGTCCTATAATTTAATTCTAATGCATGGTCCAATGTCACATTATGAAAAACATTGACTGAATATGAAGATCAACCATGGGAATTCACTGTTAATTAGCGTTAGCCATAGTCGATCAATGTCAACCATGGTCAAATGTCACATTCTGACAAATATTGTCTCAATATAAAAATCAACCGTGGTCAACCATGGTCATAGTTGGTCCAATGTCGCATTGTGACAACAATTGTCTCAAAGTTTAAATCAAGCATGGTAAACCATGTTTATTCACCTCGTTTTAGAATATCAATAATCATGTGACTTAATCAATCATTTTTGTTTAAAAAAATTATTCCTAATATTTATTAATCTCTTTATTAATCATGTGAGTTTCTCATTTATTTGTATTTAAAATATTTATTCCTAGCCTTTACTAGTCTTTTTTGTTTTTTTATATGGATCCCTTGGCCTTGTTGATCTCTTATGTTTTTTATATTTTTTCCTTGGGTTTCCCAATTCCTTTGGTTTATAATATTAAATCCTTCGGTTTATTAGTTCTTTTGGTTTATAATATTAATAATCCCTTGTGTTTATAAATTAGTTGATTTTAAAATATTGATTCTTATGTTTTATTAATTTCTTAGGTTTTGAGTTTAAAATATTTATTCTTAGGGTTTGTTAATATCTTGAGTTTTTAATATTGATTCATTGGCCTTATTGATCCCTTAAGTTCTTAATAATTTTCCCTTGGGTTTACCAATTCCTTTGGTTTATAATATTAAACCCTTGGGTTTATTATTTATTTTGTTTTATATTATTAATAATCCCTTCAGTTTATTAATCTCTTGAGTTTAAAATATTAAATATAATGGTTTATTAAATTCTTTAGTTTTGGGTTTAAAGTATTAATTATTAGGGTATATTAATCTCTTGAGTTTAATATATTAATTCTTACGGTTTATTAATTTCTTGGTTTATAATACTAATATTTATTTGTGAGGCTTATAACATTTTTCCATTGGGTTTGTTAATTTCTTGGGTTTATAATATTAAATGCTTGTGTTTATTTGTTCCTTACCTTTATAATTTTAATAATTCCTTTGGTTTATAATATTACTTATTTTGGTTTACAACATTAATAATCCATTGAATTTATTAATCTCTTGAATTAAAATTATTAATTCTTAGAGTTTATTAATTTCTTAGGTTTTTGAGTTTCAAATATTAATTCTTACAGTTTATTAATCTCTTGTGTTTTTAATATTGATCCATTGGCCTTATTGAGCCCTTAGGTTTTTAATATTTATCCTTGGGCTCCCCAATTCCTTTGGTTTCTAATATTAAACCCTTAGTTTTACTATTTCATTTGTTTCATAATATTAATAACCCCTTGGGCTTATTAATATATTGAGTTTAAGATATTGTTTCTTAGACTTTATTAATTTCTTAGGTTTTTGAGTTTCAAATATTAATTATTAGGTTTTATTAATCTCTATTGTTTTTAATATTCATCCCTTGGGTTCACCAATTCCTTTGGTTTATAATATTACACCCTTGGGCTTATTAGTTCTTTTGGTTTATAATGTTAATCACCCCTTGGGTTTATTAATCTCTTGAGTGTAAAATATTAATTCTTAGGGTTTATTAATATCTATTGTTTTTAATATTGATCCCTTGTCTTTATCGATCCCTTAGGTTTATAATATTTATCCCTTGGGTTCTCTGGTTCCTTTAGTTTATAATATTAAACCCTTGGGTTTATTAGTTTTTTGGGTTGATAATGCTAATAATCCCATTGGTTTATTAATATCCTAAGTTTAAAATGTTGATTCTTATAGTTTATTAATTTATTAGGTTTTTTAGTTTAAAATATCAATTCTTAGAGTTTACTAATCTCTTGTGTTTTTAATATTGATCCCTTGGCCTTATTAATCCCTTATGTTTTTAATATTTATCCCTTGGGTTCACTAATTCCTTTGGTTTATAATATTTAAACCTTGGGTTTATTACTTCTTTTTGTTTGTATTATTAATAATATCTTGGGTTTATTAATCTCTTGAGTTTAATATATTAACCATGTGGATTTATTACTTTGTTAGGCTTTTGGGTTTTAAATATTATTTCTTGTGGTTTTTTAATCTCTTGGGATTAAATTATTTATTCTTAGGTTTTTTTATTTCGTTTATAATATTAATATGTATCATTTGCTTCTACCCAATTACTTGGTTTTATGTTATTAAACCCTTGGTCTTAATAGTTCTTTTGGTTTATAATGTTAATAATCCCATTGGTTTATTAATATCTTAAGTTTAAAATATTGATTCTTATGATTTATTAATTTATTAGGCTTTTAGTTTAAAATATCAATTCTTAGGGTTTATTAATCTCTTGTGTTTTTAATATTGATCCCTTGGCCTTATTGATCTCTTATGTTTTTAATATTTATCCCTTGGGTTCACCGATTCCTTTGGTGAACCCAATATTTAAACCTTGGGTTTGTTACTTCTTTTGGTTTGCATTATTAATAATCGCTTCGGTTTATTAATCTCTTGAGTTTAAAATATTAATTTTTAGGGTTTATTAATTTCTTAGGTTTTTTTGTTTTAAATATTATTTCATATGCTTTATTAATCTCTTGAGTTTAATATATTAATTCTTAGGGTTTATTAATTTCTTAGGCTTTTGGGTTTTAAATATTATTTCTTAGGAGATTTTTTTATGTCTTCACATTAAATTATTTATTCTTATGGTTTTTTATTTCTTGGTTTATAATATTAATATTTATCCTTTGCTTCACCAATTACTTGGGTTTATAAAATTAAACCCTTGGGTTTATTAGTTCTTTTTCTTTAAAATATTAATAATCCCTTGGGATATTGGTAAGAGATATACACTATTATAAATATTAATAGATTATTATTATTATGTTAATTTTCAATTATATTATAGTTTAAATTAAAACTATTAATATATTGAAATAATTTAAGAATATATTTTTATTATATATTTTACTATCAAATAATATAATATTATATATTCCAATATATTATATTCTTTTGTTTTATATTATTAATAATCCCTTGGGTTTATTAATCTATTGAGTTTAAAATATTATTTCTTAGGCTTTATTAATTTCTTAGTTTTTTGAGTTTAAAATATTAATTATTAGGTTTTATTAATCTCTATTTTTTTAATATTGATCCCTTGACCTTATTGATCCTTTAGGCTTTTAATATCTATCCCTTGGGTCTAATTATATCTTTGGTTTATAAAGTTGATCACCCATTGGGTTTATATTAACTTTGAGTTTAAAATATTAATTCTTAGGGTTTATTAATCTCTATTGCTTTTAATATTAATTTTGAATAAAATATTAATTCTTAGGTTTATTAATCTCTATTGTATTGTTTTTAATATTGATCCCTTGTCCTTATAGATCCTTTAGATTTATAATATTTATCCCCTGGGTTTGTTGATTCCTTTGGTTTATAATATTAAACCCTTGGTTTTATTAGTTCTTTTGGTTTATAATATTAATAATCCCTTGTGTTTATTAATTAGTTGATTTTAAAATATTCATTCTTATGGTTTATCAATTTCTTAGGTCTTTTAGTCTAAAATATTTATTCTTAGGGTCTGTTAATCTCTTGTGTTTTTAATATTGATCCCTTGGCCTTATTGATCCCTTAAGTTCTTAATAATTTTCCCTTGGGTTTACCAATTCCTTTGGTTTATAATATTAAACCCTTGGGTTTATTATTTATTTTGGTTTATATTATTAATAATCCCTTGGGTTTATTAGTCTCTTGAGTTTAAAATATTAAATGCTATGGTTTATTAAATTCTTAGGTTTTGGGTTTAAACTATTAATTCTTAGGGTATATTAATCTCTCAAGTTTAAAATATTAATTTTTAAGGTTTATTAATTTCTTGGTTTATAATGCTAATATTTATCTCTTAGGTTTATAACATTTTTCCGTTGGGTTTATTAGTTCATGGGTTTATAATATTAAATGCTTGTGTTTATATTTTCCTTACTTTTATAATTGTAATAATTTATTTGGTTTATAATATTACTTATTTTGGTTTATAACATTAATAATCCATTGAGTTTATTAATATCTTGAATTAAAAATATTAATTCTTAGAGTTTATTATTTTCTTAGGTTTTTGAGTTTCAAATAACTCTTACATTTATTAATCTCTTTTGTTTTTAATATTGATACTTTGCCTTATTGAGCCCTTACGTTTTTAATATTTATCCTTGGGCTCCTTAATTCCTTTGGTTTGTAATATTAAACCCTTAGGTTTACTAGTTCTTTTGTTTTATAATATTAATAACCCCTTGGGTTTATTAATATATTGAGTTTAAAATATTATCTCTTAGGCTTTATTAATTTCTTAGGTTTTTGAGCTTAAAATATTAATTATTGGGTTTTATTAATCTCTATCGGTTTTAATATTGATCCGTTAGGCTCACCGATTCCTTTGGTTTATAATATTAAACCCTTGGGTTTATTAGTTCTTTTGGTTTATAATGTTAATCACCCCTTGGGTTTATTAATCTCTTGAGCGTAAAATATTAATTCTTAGCATTTATTAATGTCTATTGTTTTTAATATTGATGTCTTGTCCTTCTTGATCCCTTAGGTTTGTAACATTTATCCCTTGAGTTAACTAATGCCTTTGGTTTATAATATTAAATCCTTGGGTTTATTAGTTTTTTTTGTTTATAATGTTAATAATCTAGTTGGTTTATTAATATCTTAATTTTAAAATATTGATTCTTATGGTTTATTAATTTATTAGGCTTTTTAGTTTAAAATATCAATTCTTAGGGTTTACTAATCTCTTGTGTTTTTAACATCGATCCCTTGGCCTTATTAATCCCTTATGTTTTTAATATTTATCCTTATTTCACCCATTCCTTTGGTTTATAATATTAAAACCTTGGGTTTATTACTTCTTTTGGTTTGTATTATTAATAATCTCTTCGGTTTATTAATCTCTTGAATTTAAAATATTAATTGTTAGGGTATATTAATTTCTTAGGTTTTGTGTTTTAAATATTATTTCATATGCTTTATTAATCTCTTGAGTTTAATATATTAATTTTTAAGGTTTATTACTTTATTAGACTTTGGGGTTTTAAATATTATTTCTTAGGGTTTTTTAATCTCTCGGATTAAATTATTTATTCTTAGGATTTTTGTATATCTTGGTTTATAATATTAATATTTATCCCTTGCTTCACCAATTACTTGGTTTTATAATATTAAACCTTTCGGTTTATTAGTTCTTTTTGTTTAAAATATTAATAATCCCTTGAGATATTGGTAAGAGATATACACCTATTATAAATATTAATAAAATATTATTATTGTGTTATTTTTGAATTATATTATCGTTGAAGTTAAACTATTCCTATATTGAAATAATTTAAAAATATATTTTTATTGTATATCTTACTATTGAATAACATAATATTATATATTCTAATATATTATATTCTTTTGTTTTATAATATTAATAACCCTTTGAGTTTATTAATCTATTGAGTTTAAAATATTATTTCTTAGGTTTTACTAATTTCTTAGATTTTGAGTTTAAAATATTAATTATTAGGTTTTATTAATTTCTATTGTTTTTAATATTGATCCCTTGATATTATTGATCCTTTAGGTTTTTAATATTTATCTATTGGGTTCATTGATTCATTTGGTTTATAATATTAAACCTTTGGGTTTATTAGTTCTTTGGTTTATAATGTTAATCACCCCTTGGGTTTATTAATCTCTTGAGTTTAAAATATTAATTCTTAGGGTTTATTAATCTCTATTGTTTTTAATATTGATCCCTTGTCCTTATTGATACCTTAGGTTTATAATATTTATCCCCTGGATTCGCTGATTCGTTTGGTTAATAATATTGAACCCTTGTGTTTATTAGTTCTTTTGGTTTATAATGTTAATAATCCTGTTGGTTTATTAATATATCAAGTTTAAAATATTGAGTCTTATGGTTTATTAATTTATTAGGTTTATTAATCTCTTGTGTTTTTAATATTAATTTCTTAGCTTTATTGATCTTTTATGTTTTTAATATTTATCTCTTGTCCTTTGGTTTATAATATTTAAACCTTGGGTTTATTACTTCTTCTCGTTTGTATTATTAATAATCTATTAGGTTTATTAACTCTTGAGTTTAAAATATTAATTGTTAGGGTTCATTAATTTCTTAGGTTTTTTGGTTGTAAATATTATTTCATATGCTTTATTAATCTCTTGAGTTTAATATATTAATTCTTAGGGTTTATTACTTTCTTAGGCTTTTGGGTTTTAAATACTATTTCTCAGGTTTTTTAATCTCTTCACATTAAATTATTTATTCTTAGGGTTTTTTGATTTCTTGGTTTATAATATTAATATTTATCCTTTGCTTCACCAATTACTTGGGTTTATAATTTTAAATCCTTGAGTTTATTAGTTCATTTTGTTTAAAATATTAATAATCCCTTGGGATATTGATTAGGAGATATACACTTATTATAAATATTAATAAAATATTATTATTATGTTATTTTTAATTATATTATAGTTTGAGTTAAAACTATTAATATATCGAAATAATTTAATACTATACTTTTATTATATATTTTACTATTGAATAATAAATATTATATATTCTAATATATTATATTTATATATATAGTATGCTTATAGTTAATATTATTAATATATTATAAGTAAATATGTAAAAATATATTATAAATTATATTGATAAATATATAATATTTAAGAGAGTATATCAACCACATTAATAAATATAATTGTGCTAGTTATATATCTACATTAATCACATAACTAAAAATATATTTTCAACTTTATAATATTTACAATAAATTCTTTTATAGCTATGAATCGGTTAATAACATTTAATATTAACTACCAATATAATTTCTTATACTTTATCGCTAAATTTTATCTTTCAAATCCCAACAAACCCAAAAATAAAAAATATTATAATTTTAAAATATAAATGCATTAAAAATTACAAATTAGACGTGAAAACAGAAAGCCAACCACCTAAAAAGCACTGTTTGCTTATCAATCTTACCCATTGAAATGGGAAGCATGTGTACTGTATCTATACTATAACAAAATTATTATCAAAATTTTTCCTATTACTTAAAAATGTGACTAGCTTGTGCAAGTCAAAGGCCTGCCCCAAAAGGTTTCTTTATTTTTATTTTTTTTATTTATCAAGAGAATCAATCACGAGTCCCATCATTCTTAATCAACGCTCCAGTGCAACGTCCAGATGGACTTGGAACATTTTTGTTGCATTCAAAATTGGGTGGAGAATGTTCACCGAAAGAATAAACATGTGCCCCTGGAAAATTTGGAGCATTTGGGTTGCGCTGCCATCTCGGGGGAGCAACAGCCACTAGTATTGGGAATCGCTTGTAGAACAATTTAGCCATAAGTAGGTAAAACCAGTTAAATAAAACAAATGAAACACACACAATCGTGAGACAGAGCTCACACAACTTGTAATTAGCTCCACGATAACATTACACATTTATAGCATATGCACTCACCTAATCTTTCTAATTTTGGGGCAACAATCTTGAACTGGTGGAACTAAACTCTAATTATAAAACTCTCTTTTAACAAACCATAACCACTACTATATCTACATTATTCTAGATTATTCTCACATCCTCCCTTAATGGAGAAATGGATTTTCTACAACACCTAATTTACTTCTAAAAACTTCAAACTTGAGTTTACCAAGAGGCTTGGTAAATATATCAGCCATATTATCCTTGGTATTACAAAATACTAAATCAATTTCATTTGATTCAATCTTCTCTCGTACAAAGTGCTATTGCAGCTCTATGTGTTTTGATCTGGCATGATATATTGGATTGTGAGCTAATTTGATAGCACTTTGATTATCACAATTTATGCATGTTGAACCACTTTGTTTCTCTTTGAGATTTGCAAGCATTCTTCGCAACCAAACATCTTCACAGTTGGCATTGGTCAAAGCTTTGTACTCAGATTCTGTTGATGATAATGAAACAGTTGACTGTTTCTTACTACTCCATGACACAACCCCTGATCCTATATGAAATGCATAGCGAGAGGTATATCGTGTGTCATCAGGATTTCTTGCCCAATCTGAATCATAAAAACCTATCAGTGCAACATCAGAGGCATTAGTATACATAATACCTAAATTGATTGTTCCTTTTAACTATCGGAGAACTTTCTTTGCAGTGTTCTAGTGATTTCCTGAAGGATGAGCCATAAACTTACTAAGGATACTGACTGAGTATGCAATGTATGGTCTAATAGTGGTAAGATAGTTCAAAATTCCCACCAACTGATGATATAAAGTTCCATTTGCCTCTTTAGTTCCATCTTCTTCGTACAACTTTTCATTCTATTCTAAGGGAGTTCACATAGCTTTGAAATCACTCATATTGAATTTTTTAAGAATTTCCTTTATGTATTTACTTTGAGTGATCAATTTTTTACCAAGCTCTATCCATACCTCAATTCCTAAAAAGTAATGCAATTCACCTAGATCTTTCATTTCAAATTCCTGAGACAATTGAATTTTAATTTCTTCAATTAACTTGTAAGCACCGCCTGTGATAATGATATCATCCACATATAAAGATATTAAAGCAACATTTCCTTCTTCATATTTCTTAATATACAGGTTAGGATCATTTTTTCTTTTCACAAACCCATTCTGATGAAAGAAGTTATCAATCTTTACATACCATGATCTCAGTGCCTGTTTCAAACCATATAAGGCTTTTCCTAACCTGCAGACTAGATGCTCTTGTCCCTATTTGACAAACCCTTCAAGTTGAACTAGATAAACTTCTTCCTTTAAATCACCATTCAGAAAAGAAGATTTGACATCCAATTGATGTATATTCCAATTATGTTTTCTAGCTAAGGCAATCAGTACTCTAATTCTATTCAATTTATCTACTGGTGCAAAAGCATATTCATAGTCAGTTCCCTCATGTTGAGCATATCCTTTTGCAACTAATCTCGCCTTAAATTTATCAATGCTACCATCTTCTTTAAATTTAGATTGATACAACCACTTGCTTCCAATTGGAACTTTGTATTCAGGGAGTTCAACTAATTCCCATGTTTTATTTTTCGTAAGAGAGGCATATTCATCATTCATAGAATTTGTCCATTGTTCATGCTCTTTAGCTTGTTCATAATCAACTGGTTCTACAACATTTATGATATTAGACATCAAGGCATAATCTCTATACCTTGTAGGAAGATGGGTTTGTCGGGTTGACCTTTTTGGTTCTACATTACCTGTTGGAGTTCCATCCATGATTATCCTGCTTTGAGGTGAATTTTCCTCTCATGATGAATCACTGCTGCTGGATGTGCTCATGCTACTTTCATTCTGATTTTGAACCTGTACCTATACCTGTCTGTTCCTATTTAACTAAAGTATCAATTTTGACATGATCATCATTTGTTATATGCCAAGCATCCTTCATTCTATCACTTTTATCAACATTCTCATGAAGCACCACATCTCAAATTGAAAACAGTTTATGTGAACTGGGACCAAACAGTTTATGTGAACTGGGACCAAACAGTTTATGTGAACTGGGATGAAACAGTTTATATTCTTTCTGATATGTACAATACCCAATAAAAACACACTTGATTTAATTTGCATCAAGCTTTAAATTTTTGTTATCCTTAGGAATATGTGCAAAGGCAGTACATCTAAATACCCTTAAATCACTGATATCAGGTTTATGACCATAAATAATCTCAAAAGGAGTTTGAAAATCTAATTTCTTAGTGGGACTTTGATTTTTATGAAAGGAGACGTAGGTGTAGTGGAGAGTGTTGAAATGATAGATAGTGGCTTCGTTTTTAAAAATAAAATGCGGTTTGCATTAGTAGTCTTGTAAAAACCTTTGAGAGTTTCCCACGTTTTCTTTGAAGATGTACAGTCCCGAATGTGAGGAATGATGTTGTCCTCTATAGACATGTGCAATAGCACTTTCGCTTTCATTTATCGCTTATCCCAATCTAGAATCGCAGCGGTAGTAGTAGACTTGGACTCATCACTTTTTACAATTGTCCAGAGGTTGTATGCCTCGAGAATGGTGACTAGCTTAAACTTCCAATTGACGTAGTTTTCACCATCAAGTTTGATGGATTCATTTAAATATGAATCGGGAAGAGGATTAGCCATTGTTTTCAACAGCAATGACCAGATTCAATTGCAAGAAATTAATTCACTGCAATGATCACTGCTCACAACTGTCCACGCACAAGAAGATTTCACGCTAATTTATTTTCCTCAAATTCTTGTTTTCTTGATGATCCATCCAGGGTTTTGATCTCAAGATGTAAAGATTGCTTTGAAAAGTAAACACTACCAACAGATCAAAATTTCCATAAATTGTAACAACATAAGCACCAATAAAACCTAAATTTCCCACAAGTGAGCTAGAAATCGTGACAGTCTCTAAAAACAAAAATAAATAGAACAGTTGGATGAGTAATCGAACTCTAGAGGGTTCTATACACTGAGGCGCATACAAAATCTTCTGACATTGGATGAGAAAAAAAAAAACTCGCCAGATATGTTACAGTCATGTTGCAGAGCTTTGGCTTTGACAAGTGAACGCTGGTTATGTGGCTTGCTCGTTGATGATGATGTCTTTGCTAAACGGAGGCCTGAATCAAGACTACGGCTCACTGACGACGGAAAAATACCTTCTGCTTCCTCCCACTACGACTCTGCAAGTTTTTGTTCACTTCTTTGAGAGCACCGGGTGATGGGTGTTCATGACAGCTACGGTTGCTTCTTCAAAACGGATGGGTTCTCAACCCTCAAGAAACTCTATCTACATTGTTTGCAAATAAAACGAGCTCGACTATAGCGGCTGAGAAACTTTCGACTCTCTTATCACTCACACAGCGCAGCCTTGCAAGTTGCTGTTGTAGACTCCCTTTTCCTCAAATCAAAGCTTTGATACCAAATTAAATAAAACAAATGCAACACACACAATCGTGAGACAAAGCTCACATAACTTGTAATTAGCTCCACGATAACATTACACATTTATAGCATAGGCACTCACCTAATCTTTCTAAGTTTGGGGCAACAATCCGGAACTGGTGGAACTAAACTCTAATTATAAAACTCTCATTCAACAAAGCATAACCACTCCTATTTCTACATTATTCTAGATTATTCTCACAAAACCAAGAGAATCTTAATTTATAATATCATCAACACTCATAAACATGCAAAATCTTGCTCCTAGCAGTGATAAAAAAATCTTGAGAACAACAACCAAAGTTAAAACTGAAACATTATGAACATGCAAAATCAGCTTCAAAATAGTATTCTCAAATTGATTTTGGTTTTTGTATGCCTCAATTTTAAAGGTAAAATTGAATCAGTAACATGCAAGTTGTTAGAGATTTCGGAAAATAAATTTTGTAATGTTTTTTATTCATCCAAAATTTCAGATAATTAAAAAATCTTGTTGTCATACTGATGAAAAACCCTTACCTGCAATAGTAATGTTCATAGGGATGTTAGAACGGCCAGGGGTCATGGCGATTTGAAGGAGTCCAACACTAAAAAGCAATACCAAAATGAGAATTCCAACGCTGCCAAGTTGATTAGCCATGATATGTAAAGTTTTCCAAATCTCGTTTAGCCGTGGGCAATAACAATGGGAAAGGGTGATTTTAAATTGTAAAATGTATTAAGGATGTCTTTGTCAAATTTTCAGTGAAACTAAGAGAATTTTCCATGAAATTTCTGTGTCCTCTCAAAAAAACTATTATAGATTTAAAGCATTTTTATTCCCTGGCCAATGTTGCATGGCCCATTTTACATGTCACCAACGCGTTAAGAGGCTGCATGGGAAGACACAAATCAAGTGATGGTCGATAAACTATCACATAGAAGTCCTTTGAAGCATTGGGATTCCCTGCCCTCCGTTGCATGCCCATTTTTTATGCCACCAATGCATTAAGAGATGGCATGCGAAAGACAAAAAGGTAGTGGTTGTTGATAAAATATCAAATGCAAGCCAAACACGTAATTCTTATATATGTCACTTGCATCAATAAACTGTTCAGACATAGACTATTCAGTACAAGCCCATGAGGTAATTTTTTAGTGGTAAAGCCAACTTGGATGCACTCATGGAATATCCACATAAAGTCGTCAGTAAACCCATCGAGTATTTTTATATGTTAAAGTAAACTTGCATGCAAGCATGTACAAAACGACAAGAAAAATTCCCCCAAAAATTATAATCTTTAATACATGAATATAAGTTGAGAGTGACACGGCATTGTAAGAGTGACAGGGTATTGTGTTGTAACAATAGGAGTTCTGGTTTTCAATGGTTATTACCAAATGAAAATCTAGAATACCTATCTGAAAAGAAGTAGATAAGAAAATCCAACGTAACATCTATGGGTTTTTTAAACTTTCCAAATATAAGAATGAGACGAGTGTCCTTGTCAACTCAGTTTAATATAAAAAAGTGAACCTAGTGTAATGTAATATTAAAAATGTGAACGAGTATAAGGAAAAAAGTGAAGGTCATTTTTTAATTTTATAAAATATACCAAACCAATTCTATAACTCCCCATAATCAACCCTACAATTTTTAAATGAATTAATTCAAAGGTAATTACATGAATCAGATTTCACACAAGGAGCAAGAGGCCTATTATACTCCACTACTTTCCCACGCACCATGCTTCACCAACCCATATTTATGATTTCTCTCTCGTTAGCTCTCCTCCACTACTTTTCCACGCCTCATGCTTCAACCACCCCCATCTGTGATTGCTATCTCGGTATGAGATGGGTTGCATTTGGATTTTACAATTGAACTTTTTCTAACATAAATTTTGAACTCATTCTTCTTTGGTTCATGTATCAAACTGATAATCTCCTCCCTTGTGTTGAAATAACTCGTATGTGTTCAAATCAGCCTTATTTGTGGATTAGTTAACATGTTAATGTGACATGAATCAGGAATCAACAATAATTTATTTAGTTGGTTGGAGGGAAATAACTAAAAACTTTTTTTAAAGTTAAATATAGCATCATTTGTACTTTGTCTTTGTTTTATAAAAAAGTTTTTTATCATTTTTATTACTTCATATTTCTTTATATTTATGTGCAAATGTATGCTATAGGTTGTCAAAATCAATATTTTGGAAGCTCATTTGCATTTAAGTAGTTAGTTAATTACTACAATACAAGAAGGCTTCTTTAATTTAAAACATCTATTTTCATTGGGCCTCATTATTTCTATTTATCTTTTTATCTTTTTATTCCTCAAGTGTTTTGGATGTAGGGGTATTTTCTGTATAATTGAGGCCAACATACCTACTCGAGATTGGAATGATTATTTCAAGATATCCAAGGTGCATTGTGGACTGTGGTATTCAGTGCATCCTTGTCCCATAGAAATTTCTAAGCCAATTGTCATCTCTCTCTCATGGATTGTTCAGAATCAAGGGAAGAAATTGAAAACATTGTAACCATGATTGATGGAATTGAATGTCAATTGGAATCCATTGTTTGGACCTTCAATTCAAAATATATCCATCAGTTTTCTCAAAGCCATGGCACCTCTTTCTTCGAGATTCAATCTCACTTCCTCAACAACACAATTTTAGTGAACTAATTTGAAGCGAGAACCACCTAGAAATAATGAAGTCCAACTTTCTGACATTAGCATGAACATAACAACCATGCCTCAAAGTGTTCTTTATTCTGCAAAATTTATGTATACGTATGATTCAAAATTATGATATATTCAAACATTCCCTCTCCTACTTCAACTCGCCCACTTTTTCAATATAATTCTACTTTCTCATCAAGAAAAGAAGCTTTATTTTTCCTTAAAAATGATTCATTACCATTTTTTTGTATCAAGAAAAGAAGCCTTCTAGAACAATATTGTATGAATGTAGAATTCATCATTGATTCCTGAGTAATTGGTGAGTTTATTTCTATCTTATGTGCTACCTTCCCTTGTTATTTTATTGCTACCTTCCCTTGTTTGAGCAACTCGTGCGTTTCTTTCTATTTTATGTGCTACCTTCCCTTGTTATCTTATCTCCTACCTTCCCTTTTTTAGAGAAGCTTCATGTGATGTGTTATATCTTTTTGAGGGGTATGAATGGGTGAAGCTTTGTCTGCATCAAGAAAACTCTATTGTCGTTGTTTCTTTGGGAATCAATGCAGATAACTTGTCCTCTCTCTCTCTCTCTCTCTCTCTCTCTCTCTCTCTCTCTCTCTCTCTCTCTATATATATATATATATATATATATCTCCTCTATCTGTAATAGTATAATATGATATATACCTATTTATAGCTAACATAAATGTATTTATAATATATTAATATTTGAAAAAACAGTATATCTTTAACACTTATATTTTTGGTAGATTTAGTCCCACCAATGGAAACCACTTTTATAGAGGAAAATGAGAACAAAAACCACGTGTGTTTGATTTTGAAGTTTGTTGGCTTTTGGAAATGTAAACATGGTTTTTTTTTTCTTTTTGGGCTTTTTCCTTTTGGAAATGTAAATCTAATGCAAAATCTAACGAGATAATTGTCATCATAGGTCAAATTTTTCAAATTTCTGAAATAAAAAACTCTTCCTTGAATATGTTTTCTTAGTTTAATCTAACATGAAAAGAATTATATATACCATTAAATCAAAATATTAATTACACTTTACTTTTGTTGGGAAAATGTAAACAATAAAATAAAGCTGAACTTTTTGTAGAATAAAAATAAAACGATGAAAAAGATACAAAGAAGGATATTAACACCACTTTGAGGTTCTAACAATGATAAAAAAATAAATACACACACTCTAAAGCATATAAAAATGAAAATTAATTCTCATACACAAAGGGAACTTATATTACATCGTCCAACAAAACAACATAAACAGAGTTTCTCCCTGCACTATATATACACCTTACATGTATATCGAAGCATGCTCCATCATATATATATATATTTCATATATGTATATATAATATATATAAATACTATATAATAATATTAATTTACATATATTTGTATAGATATATATATATAGCTTCCAGCCCATTGGAAAGTTTTCGATGTTCTGATAGATAAATGTACTATTCAAAAGCCACAAAAGAAAAGCCTCCAGATGGGAGTTGTACTAGTTTATGTGAACGGAATAATGAAATTTGATGAAAATTACTCTTCCTTTAAATAAGCCAGTGAGCCACTAGTACATTTTGATATAAGACTTAAATGTAGATAATATCGATCTTTTCCTTGGCAAAGGTGACAAAAATAGCCATCGATATTGTCTTCAATTGAATTTTCTTACAAATGTAGTTTTAATCACATCTATTATATATCCATAAACATGATGATTATGTTCAATTAAAATATTAAAGTATTATTTTTTTGTGAAAAAAAAGAAAAAATATATATATCTTTTAATTTCAAATTATACATAAAATATTTATATCTTATAAAACAAAAAAAATACTATTTTAAAATGATTCTAAAATGATTATTTTTTTAATATGATTTTATAAAATTGTATTAAAGCCATGTGAGAAAAAAACCTATGATTTCCTATTGTTTTTTGAAAACAAAAATTCTCAATTAACAAAATAACATATAAATTTGAAATTTTGAACTCTATATAACTTGTATTGAAAATAACTATATTTAAAAAGAGAAAAAAATTGAAATCATACATTCTATGACATAGATGAAAATTTTGAACTATATAACCTATATTGAATTATATGTATTGAAAAATATTTACAAAAGGTAAAAAATATGAAATCCTTCATTTTGTGGACGTTTATGTCGACATAACATGCCAAACATGTAAATATCCCAAAGATTCAACATGGAGTTTGAGCACAACTTATTAAGTTTTTTCTTCTTTAGTCACCTCGCTCAATATTCTAAATAACCTATTGATGTAATTAACAGAATAAGCTTTGGAATTCCATAGTTCATGTTCGTTGGGACACTTCGGCATTAGTTCACATTTCAATGCAAATAAGAATTTAAGGATGCATACGATAATTAAGTTAAACTAATTTTAACACTAAATTTTGAACTTCTCATTTTTGCAGGGATACATCGACGTCCTTTTCATTGGAACACAAACCAAAGTTTTAAAAGCCAAACCATTCTGATATAAAAATTAAAAATTGCATATCAAACAATATATTAGATGGATATGGGCTATATCACATACATACAATGCACATGAAACTGACAATTTTTTTCATTCAAAATGATTTTTAAAATTCTCTCAACAAAAATTAGTCGGTGAACAGTAAATCTTCTCTAAAAAAAAAATGGATCTTTTATTTCATTATCCAAGTGTGATGTAAATTTCCATAACATACCTAGGATTTAAATTTTGGAAACCACTACATTGAACATTTAATGGTTTGTGGACAACTTGAAAATGGGACGATGGTATGTTGAAGTCGCAAGAATCAGAGCAAAACCACTAAAAATACTAAATTCTACTAGAGAAAATATTTTGTTACATGATATATATATATATATATATATATATATATATATATATATATATATATATATATATATATATAAAACATAGCAGGGGTTATCCACTTCAATAATCTCCTATGAAAAGATAGCATGTGGAGATTGGGTTGGGAACTAATTGTTAAACAACATTTTGTCACCATCCCTGCAATCCCTTGCCCCGCATATTGGAGGGTCAATCTTGTGACTTGTGAGCAGTGTCATACTTTGCAAACACCTTCTTTGCATCCTTCTGCATAAGGACATCATTTCTCCCGTTGGACATTTCCTTAAAAAAGCACACAAAACCTATGTTTTGGCCTTGGCACGGGTATCCAGTTCACCCCTCGCGTCGATGTGGAAGATTTGCACTAGAACCCGTGCCACCTGGCACTTTGTCTCAGTGCAGTGCCCATGCCAAGATTTTTTAGGAATGTTTTTTAACAAATAGGGGTGGAAGTTTCCTTCTAATCACCTTAGGGATGAGTCACTAGAAGTGGTCAAGTTGATCAGCCACGGATATCCCTCTTTAGGCAGTGGTTTCCACCTCCCATGGAACAGTCCTTGAAGATAGGCCTCCCTTCCATAGTTATAGGGATCCTAACCTCTCCCTCTCCCTCTATAAAAACATGCCTTCTCCCTTTATGAAAGCTAGCTGAACTTAGAGAAGAATACTATCTCTGAGTAATTGCTATTGAGAAGGTAGAACCAAGGAGAACTCCGTAGAGAGAGTCTCGTCTGAATTCCCGATGAGCCTTTGTGAGACGCCCTCTGCCTGAACCCTGTTGGAAGAGACTGCAACGTCAAAGCTTGGTTGTACTCTTCCTTTCATTTATTAATATACTCGACTATGGTGTTGGTTCCATCATTGTGTTATGTTGGTTATTTAATGCAATTGATTTAGTCCTCTTCGACTGAATAATAGTTATGAATGTGAATTAGTATGTTGTATATTGTCGTTGTTTCCTGTGTCTGTACAAGTGTCCAAGCGTGAAAGCGAGCGAGTCGTGGTCTGTCAAACTAGGAGTGAGAGGCATCCACTCTTTTTCGACAACAACAACATAGGACCTCTCGTAAGTCATCTATCGAATCTCCATCCATTCTTTAACTAGGAATCAACATTATAGCTTGTTTTGTTTGTGGCTAGACCCACCCTAGGCCTAGTGGGATCGCCTCTGTCCGCAGAGGGGATTTTCCTCACCAACAAATTGGCAACTCCACTGGGGATCAGTGCGAGTTTGTCTTTCATTCATTAGGTATTATTTTTGGTCTTTTCTTGCTTTTTTTTCCTTTTCTAATTATTCTTCTAAGTCTAAGACCCCTTTTCAACCCTAGAGGATCAGATTTGACCTTTTTCTTTCAAAAATTTTCCCTTTTGCCTGAGTGAACTGGCTTGGCGTGCTTTTTGTTCAGACAGTCGCACTGATTGGTGCTAGGTTCTATTGTTGTGCCTACACTATCCCCTGTTTGGCACTGATTACAGCCAAACAGCCATGCCGACCCCTGTAGGTTTTAGGGTTTGGTATATTTTGAAGATTTTTGGTCAGTACTTGTGCTTCTAGGTTATTTTTGATATTTCTTGAGTTCTTTGGGATTGTTTTTTATTGTAATCATCTTTCTTCCTTCATTTTTTTTTCCGTTTCCTATCAGCATCACAGCCTTAGGGTTTTTAAGTGATTTGGTATACTGAGCCTCCTATAGGAGTTTGAGTGTTTTGTTTCACAGTCAACTTCACTCCTTGTTTGGTTGCATTTAGCTCCCTTGATCCATTTGAGTGATTGCATTGGTTGAATGATTCTTACCTCTTTCATTCAATTTGGCTTCTTGCCACTCCAAACATAGATCACACTACTTGCATGGGTCTGTTTCGAAATATTTCTTCAATTTGAGAGATTGCAACGTTGGTTTGAGTATTGTAATGTTTGTTTTGGGTTGATTGAAATTGTTTCTCTTCAAATCTTGCATTAACGTTCTCGAACTAGTGTTTGGTTTGTTTTTCATGTCATTTAGTGCATTGTTTGCTCTATTACATTAAAAAAAAAATTACTTGCATTCTTCTTTGCATTGTGAAATTGAAAGTCTTTCGCATATCTAGCATTGAACAATTCTAGGAAAGATTTCTCATTTTAATTAGCTTGCATCGGATACTGTAGTGGATACTTCTGCGTGTTCTTATTATTTGATATCTCCTGAAAACTCCTAAATTTCTCGTAGATAGCTTTTCATCGAACGAAATGGTATATTTTGGCATGTATCCTACATTTAGGGATTTTTGAGATCCAACATTCGGTAGGACCTTGGAATTGAAATGTAAATACAAGATCAACTTAAAATTTACTCAATTAACCTAAGGCAACATTCAAACCTAATGAAACATCTAGTGGTCTAAGCTAGAGATGTGTTCCGGCATCTTTAAACCTAGCAGTTGTCGCTCGCTATCTGGCTTCAGATAGCACTAGTACGGACTTGCACTCCCCATACCATCAAGTATAAAAAGGGAGACCCCTCTAGGTTGCAATCCTTTTATCCATAGGAAGCCGAGTCTGCCACCTTGTAACCATGATACACTGAACACAGCATTTGGGGAGACTACTTGGACGTACGTAAAGTCCTTGGTTATTTTTATTTCATTTGAATACCAAGGTGTATATGGCAGTTCACGGAAACCTAGTACACCCTTTTACCTAGACTACCTGAGCAGTCATTTTTGAACTTTACTGACTCCATAAATTTGAAAATATCATTGAGCACTTGTCCTTTCATGCTCACTTAAAACTAAAAGTGACTAGAGTCATCTTTTGCCTGTTTCTTGACTCTTAAAACATGAAACAATTAAATTTTGGTTTCAATGTGGTAAAATAAACTACCTACGATTACACGCCCATTAAAGCTTGATCGCTTGGCCTGTCTTTGTTTTCCTTGGTTTTTTTCCAAGAGTCTTCATTTTCAATCTTTTTTCCTTTTCTAGTGTGCTACAATCACAGTGGCAGAACCATCGGTTTTGTCTACTGGTAGTCCTTTCTCAGACGATTCATCTGAAAATTCTCAAACCTCTAGGTCTGCCGAGCTTCGGCAGCCTATTCTCCTATCAGAGTACGCCTTTGGGGAGCCAATTGAGTTCACTTGGCCTGTTTTAAATGCTTGGTTTGTGTTTGGGGTCAGGGACCATTTTCCCCCTCTTACATCGGGATCACAATTTTTGGCTACTATCATACCTCCTAGTCCCCGTAGTCTTTTACAAGATCTCATGGCGGATTCATACATGGACTTGTCTGGTCCTATTGGCAGTGAGGGAATTCTTGTTTCTGATGAAGAATACCAACTTTTTCCAGAAGAAATCTCTGATGAGTCTGCTCAATCTTCACCATCGGTGTCACTTCTAGCTGGATATAGGTCTTTGGGTCATATTATGGCTGGTATTGCCTCCATGGCAGCATCAACTTCATCAAGGGGGGCGGTCCTTCCATCATTAGGGATGTCACCAATGACACTTGTCTCATCGACGTCTTTTGTTACATCTATCCCAACTAGACTTACTGCCTGCATGGCTGCATCGGCGCTGGTTGTCACTGCTCAGCCGCTAGGAGCTTCACCTTCGATAGAGACTTCAATTGCCATGGAAATCCCTGACGGCCTTTCTTTCGAGGAGTATTTCCTGGCTGTTCAGCAGCAGAGCTCCCAGACTTATCAGTCCCCTCAGGATCCTGGTCATCCTTATCATTCTCATTATGACACAGTCAGTAACCCAATTTATTCACTTTCGTTTCATTATGATGAACACAACAACTCTATCTATTTACATGCTCCTGAAGCTTATCGGTTCCTTTCCAGTTTTAGATCTACCTTTCCTCTGCAGCCTTCTAACCAACAAGGACAACCCTTTCAGGGACAAGCTTCGGTTCAGCAAGGGTATGCTTACAACCCACAAGGACAATCCTTTCAGGGACAACCTCCGTTTCAGCAAGAGTATGCGTACAACCCACAAGGGCAACCCTTTCAGGGACAACCTTCAGTCTAGCAAGGATTATTCTACGGCCCGCAAGGGTAACCTTACAATCCACAAGGCCAACCTTTACAAGTTCAACCTGTGATCCAACCTGGGCAACCCCAAGGACCTGCTGGGAAATCGGTATATCAACCAGGACCTTCATACGGTCGTGAGGGGTAAATTTATCCATCTTAAGGGCAACCTTTTGTGCAACCATAACAGCCATATCTTGCAATTGGTCCAAATGTTGCATAGCCAGGGCCATCTTATGGTCCTGCTCTAGGTCAACCTAATCATCAAGCACAACCTGGCACATCACAACCATCAGGCCAGCCTACTCCACATGGGCAACCTGTTGGCCCTCATCAGTTAGGTCAACCTTCTCAGCAAGGACAACCTGCACAGAAATTTCACCGTGCTCAGTAACCGCTCTACTCTATGCCGCAGTCGGGTCAACCTGTGCACATGATTTATCCAACTCAGTAGGGCCCTACGTATCAGCAGCCTGCTTGACCCGAAGGCACTTATTACCCTCAAGGTCAATATCAACCGGTATACAATGCGCCTCAAGGTTCTGTTTATTACCCTCAACCGCAAGGCCATACTTACATTCTACAGCAAAATATTTATGCTGCTCAATCGAGACCCGTATATACTCAGAATCAGTATTTTGGTCCTCAACCTCAATATCCTAGTTCTATCAACCGAACTATCTGACATAAACCCCTTATGGTAAGAATCCCTCGGGACAGAACCAATGGCGGCAGAGTTACATTCAACCAGGATGGAATTTGGGTATGGGTCCTTATCGAGGACCTACTATGACTTTCAACCCTCAATTACCCTTTCTCACCACGTTGGAATTACCAGATGTGTCCAAATTAACCAATGCTCCAATCCTTCATAATCCATATTGGCCTCAGGTTCCAACGAAGGTTCCTGGTGATTACCCCAAGTTTGAGGGCAAGTCTGGAGACCCCCAAGCACATGTTATGACATACCCTTTATGGTATTCTTCCAATTCTTGGGTGGATGACTCTATTCAACTCCATATTTTCCAGTGAACTCTCACTGGAGCTGCTGATAAGTGGTACATCGAGTCTCGTGGTATCTTTCAAGATTTCAACACTCTTGCTATGGAATTCCTTACTCATTTCTAGTTGTCGGTTCGTTATGAAGCTGGGACGCATCTCCTAACATCCTTGAAACAGGACCGGGCTACCCATATCTTGGACCACGTTCATGAATGGAGACGTCATCGTCATCTAATCAAATTTGAAATTCCTGATCAGCTTCTTACTCATTGGTTCACTACCTCTTTTTTCAATCATATTGCAAAAGACATCGCCATGGGGGCATGTGTAGCCAAGGAACAAGCCATTGCTCGTGCCTAGTACCTTAATTTAGTGTAATCTCAATTGGGCATATTTTATGATATCTTGACTGATGCCCCACGACTTGGGACTTCTAAAGCGCCATCTACCCCATTCGTTGACAGCGTTATTGGTTCCGTGTCTCAAAGTTCACGTAAGTCTTCCTCTTCCAACACTGGGAAGCAAAAATCAAATTCTTCCAATGATTCTGCTTCTCAGCCTACCCTAGATTCTGGTAAAACCTCAGAGGTCAACATCGTTCAGGCCAATCCTGTAGATAAGACATCCAAGGGGAAAAAAAGGCAAAGGCAAGGCCAAAGCCGATGCCCCAAAACCAGATTCGTCTAAACCTCGTGCTGATGATGGTTCATAGTGCAAGCCGAAGTATCCTTGTCTGATTTGTGATGAGGAACACTACACTAAGGATTGTCCTAGATGAGCCGAAGTTAGTGAATTTCTCAAAGGCACTAAGGGAACTTCAGCTGTCCTCAAAGAACCTTTTCTGTCTCAGCAAACGCAGATGGTTGAGCAACCTGCACCATCTACCCCGTTTGGCTCTCAAATGTTCATGGTGAATGATTTTGCACCCGTTTCCATCGCTACTCGATCGAAATATTATACTAGATCATGCCAGGCAGGCAGGAAAGAGATCGTTGATGGTCCTCCTCCCCCACCTGCCTCTGGTCCTCTTGAGATTGAAAGGCCCAGTGCTAAACCCATTGTACGACCACCTTCTAAGGGTGTTCTACAGAAATCTTCTTATAATCCTAACACCCGTATTTCTCAACATTATAGTATTTTTTACGATTTAGCACAGGCGCCATCTTTGATGTATGCATTAGAAGTGCTTCAGAGTTTTCCATCTCAACAGAAAGCGTTATTACCTGCGATCAGCGAGATAGATCCTACTGATTTTGGCCTTCTCACTTTCTACTTAGAGAATTTCGTCCCCCGACATCTGCACCAGATTGCGCTTATCATACAAGTCGGCATTAATGGTCTCAACATCCATAGAGCCATTGTGGACGATGGTGCATCCACCCGTGTCATGTCATCTGCTTGCTCGAAGGCTATTGGCTCTCCAGCCCTAACTTCGTCACCCAATGCCCTTGAGGCATTTGATGGAAGGGAATCGAAACCCTTGGGTGTTCTCACCAGCTTGCTGATCACGTTGCAGTGAAATATGGTCAATGTCGAAGTATAAGTATTTGACACTAAACTCAATTACAATCTTCTACTCGGTTGGAGTTGGACTCACACTATGTTGTGTGTTCTGTCCACCCTCTTCCGTCTTCTAAAGTTTCCACACGAGGGTAAAATCATTACTATCGACCAATTGTCGTTCTTTACCTTGTCTTCTGAGAACAATGTTCCATACATGGATCATATTCCTTCTCCCCCAGATAGTGTAGGGCCAGGTCTTTTCAAAGATCTCGGCCTCATGGGTATCTTTCCCCTTCCGCCACAAAATACCGTTCAAGTTAATATAATCTCTCGGTTGGATGACCCATGGATTGTCCCTTTACCTGAACAGGTTGATTCATTCAGGGATTTGATGCCGCTTAGTCCAATTGCAATCAATTATTGCGAGCTTGTAGCTGTATCAGATTCTCCCCCTTCTGAAGGTGCTCCTTTGAGCATGTCTCTCGACGTTTATTCTCAATACCCCTAGCTTGGAAATACAGATTCACCTGATCCTTTGAAAGAAGTGTTTCCATCTTACGAGGCTATCGTGGAAACCATGTCTCTCGAAGACCTACCGTGGAGCGATGGGCATCATCGTTCCTCGTTTATGCCTGGTCTCGGGGTAATGTCTAACTGTCTTGAGCATTTTGCGTCTCAATCTCCTTCTCTACCACTTCAAATTCCTATCTTGACTCACGAAGTCTTCGCTGAAGGTAACTTGGGTAACATCACCTAGACGATGCCTATCGACATTTCCATGAAACCGAGAATTTTCGAGAACATCCATGTCAAAGTCACTTGCTCTTCCGATGAAGTCCAAGTGTATACTAGCCTCTTTCATGAATTTCATGATGTTTTCACCTGGTCTTATGAAGATATGCCTGGAATTGATCCCAGTATTGTGGTGCACAAGATTCCCACCTACCCCAGTGCGAAGCCTGTTCACTAGTGTCTTTTTCTAGTGCATCCTTGGAAAGTCGCCGCCATAAAATCTGAAGTTCAAAAACTTCTCAAAGTGGGTTTCATTTATCTGATTCCTCTGACGGAGTGGATTTCTAACATTTTTCATGTGGATAAGAAGCAGGGAGAAATTCACGTCTGTGTTGACTATCGTGATATTAATCGGGCCTGCCCTAAGTATATCTATCCCACCACATTCATCAATCAAATCATTGACGATTGTGTGGGGAGTGAGATTTTTTTCCCTTATGGACGAATTTTCTGGCTATAATCAGATCAACATTCTCTAGTCTGATCAACACAACATCGCTTTTATCTATCCTTGGGGAAAGTTCACATATAAGAAACTCCCTTTTGACTTGAAGAACATTGGGGCTACGTTCCAGCGCACGATGTCTTATGCCTTTCATGATATTCGTCATATTGTTCAACCATACCTAGATGACCTTCCGGCTCATTCAGCTACTCGAAAAGACCACCCGGACCATCTCCACCAGATCTTTCTTCGTTGTAGATGCTAGAAAATTCGGCTCAATCCACATAAATGCGTCTTCTGCATCGATTCCGGTATAATTTTAGAATTTATCGTATCCAAATACGGAATTCGCCTTGATTCGCTTAAGTTTGGAGCCATTGTTAATCTCCCCTCTCCATCCTCATTACACCAGCTCCAGGGTCTCCAAGGGAAAGAAAATTTCTTACATTGTTTTATCCTGAACTATTCTGAAGTAGCCAAAAGGGTTCACACAACTTTTAAAATAGGATGTCCCTTTCTGTTGGGATAAGATTGCTCAGCAATATTTTGATACGCTTAAGACGTTGCTTGTCAACACTCCTCTATTACATCCTCCAGATTGTCATCGTGATTTCACCCTCTATCTAGTTGTTGCCTTCAGTACGATCGCAATGGTCTTGGTTCAAGATGATGAGGACGGTAATGAGCATGTTATTTACTACTTGTTTCGAAACCTTCTCAACCCTAAAACACGCAATTCACATGTTGAGAAGTTAGTGTTGGCTGCGGTCTAGGATGTCCAGTGTTTTCGTCATTATACCCTTTTACGGACGCTAATCGTGATTTCTGATTATAACCCCATGACCTATATTATGTCTCAACAGTTGCCGGGGGGGAAATACTTGAAGTGGATCGTTATCCTCCAATAGTTTGATTTGGAATTTACTACCGCCAAATCAAAGAAATCATTCGTTTTTATTGATCTGATTTGTTCTCTCCCTGCTGACTCTGCTCCTTTTTATTCTGAGGATCATATTACGGACGAAACTCTTTTCTTGATTAGCACCCTCGATCCATGGTACGGTGATATCATTATGTATCTTGAGACTTCTAATTTTAGGTTTGAGTTGACGAAAGATGCCCAATGCCGCATTCAGCATCAGTCGCAACCTTATCGTATTATCAGAGATACCCTCTATCGTGTTGGAGTCGATTCCATACTCCACCGATGTCTAACCCTCGAGGAATCTAAGAAAATTTTAAATAACTGCCACAGTGGCTCCTGTGGTGGTCACATGTCCAGTTATTCCACTGCACAGAAGATCCTTCATGCTGGCTATTTATGGCCATCCATTTTTAAAGACTACATTGTCGGAGTACGCAAATGTCATGCATGCCAGATCTATCAATGCAAGATGCGTGCGCCACCTGTTCCTTTACACCCTATCATTACCATTGGTCCTTTTGCCAAATGGGGCATAGATTTTATGATGTGTAACCCTCGCTCCGTCAAGGGGCATGGCTATATTATCGTCATTTTCAAATGGGCCAGAGCAATGCCTACACTAGCTGAGGACGGTAAGACAACAGCGCAATTCATATTCAATCATTTTATTACTCCGTTTGGTGTCCCTCAAGCCATCGTTACTGACAATGGTTAACATTTTCAAGACTATATGATGGCGGAGCTAACATCTAAGTTGGGTCTGCGTCGTGACAGCTCAACGCCATATTACCCTCAAGCTAACGGCCAGGTTGAAGCCGTAAAAAAATTTCTTGTTACAATGCTTCAACGAACAATTGGGATCCATAAATCAAATTGGCATCTCATGTTGTTTTCAGCTCTATGGGCTTACCAAACTTCGATTAATAGTGCAACCGGATTCACCCCATTTCAGTTGGTGTATGATCTGGAAGTTACTCTTCCTATTGAATGTGAAGTTCCTTCACTCAAATTAGGTGTGGAATTACTGCCTAATACTTCACTTGAGGAAGAGCATCTCCTATACTTAGATAGATTGGATAAAACTCATCGCTTAGCTACTTTGGTCATCGAAGCATAAAAGAAGCAAGTCAAAGCTCACTTTGACCAAACAGTTTCCCCTCGTTCTTTTATCGAAGGTGACCTCGTTCTCCTATATGACCAAGCTCATGACAAGATGGGGGTAGGTAAATTCCAACTCATGTGGCATGGGCCCTACATCGTCAAACATGTGTTACAGAATGGGGCTTATGAGATTATTGATTATGAAGGTTATCCCTTAGCATAGCCCAGAAATGTGTTGTACATGAAAAAGTATTATGCTTGAGTCATTCATGCATGATATGTGTACATAGGTGATTTTTTTTCATTTTTGTGCATGTTTTGATTTGATGTGCTTTGTAATATTTTTCTACTTATTTGGTCTTGTTTGTTATGTAGATTTCTATTGCCCGTTATGCTGGTTTGGTGGATGGTACTTCCTATAGTACCAGAAACTTGTCTTCGGCAGCCTGGGTAATTTATAATCCTGCTGGTGAGTTGATTAACCTACAAGGTATTTGTCTAGGACAAACTACAAACAATGTCATTGAAAATAGTGTTGTTTTGGAACTATTAACCAAGGAAGTTAACCTTGGCATATGCTCATTTCTTGTAAATCTAGATTCATAGCTTATTGTTATTCAACTTAATGGTCATTATTCGATTTGAAACCCATGCATCTTGAGATTGTATTTACGTATTTGTTTTCTTGAAAGGCATTTTTATTTCATCACATATCAACATATACCAAGACGAATGAATACATTAACTAATGTAATAGCTAACATTGTGTTAGATAGACATTTTGCGCAATTTATAAAACATCATCATATGTAAATAGACCCATGTAGAAAATAGATGTATATATATAGATTGTTTGCAACATGTGCATCATAAAAACCCAAAAAATATATATGTATATATATATATATATATATATATATATATATATATATATATATATATATATATATATATGTATGTTTTAGTTACATCTCGAGACAACATGTCTCTCAAATGTGCGGAAATAAAAGCCTAGGTTCCTAATCAGCGTGGTGCTCATGATAACACGTCACCACCCGTACCAACTGCCTCAGAAAGCAGTGGATATGGCTTGACACCCCTACGGTATGCCTCTAATAGGCCCAAGGAACATCATCAAAGTGATCATAGTCCGGAATCCAATGGGCGATCCCCTCTAGATTTTGTACTATCTCCTCCTCGCCGCCCTCACCATGAGGATCGGAATCGTGAAGAGTTCACCTAGCTATCGGAAACATACCTATAGGTCTTTCTAGGCCAACATCTGCAGACATATAATATTTAACTGTCGGAACATGCATATATACCAAAAAATCATAAACTCATGAAAATAAAAAATGAGTCTCACCTAGCTCTTCGTCCCAATCCTCTCCCTCTGGGAGCGGGAGGTTTGGATCACCGGTGAATTCTGTACCCGAGTAGGGCCAATCCTCCACGAAAATCAGTTTTCGGTGGACCCAATCGAATAATTCTAGCCTCCAAGACATCTGTTGGCCGCCCCCTGCTCTGGGCATCAGCGCAGGCCATTGGGCCATCTGTGGTTCTCTGGGTGGTGGCATTGGGACAATGACCTCCTGGCGCTGGAATATCGGTAGTCGTTCCAAGAAGAATGATAGCAAAATGGATCCATACCAAAACTGATTCAGTTTGGTCTTCTTGCACTTGGTTAGTTTCCGCTTCATGTTAATAGTCACGACCTCTACCCATTTGTAGAGAGTTGGGGTCAGGTAGTCTACGGCAAGAAGCAGTTGTGTTTTTGTGGCCTCATGCGGTGCTTACGATCTTGCAACCCATGTGATAGTGTGCAACACTAATTTTAGTGCTAGATCTAGGATGGTTTGGATGTCAATATTTCCACTCCCTGATCCTTTTCATGCCCCTCAGCACACCCTGTCAATCACCATCCCCATGCTTTCCATGGTGGGATGGGTACTCGTCATGATAGGGACTGCACCCCTCCACAACAATCCTGTGATAAAATAGACATCGAAAACTTCGATTTCAAGTTCCTGATCTCGAAGCATGAATTTTTCTTGGTCTTCATCCCAGATGCTTATCAAATATTGAAGCAATTCCGGCTGAGCCCGGAGGCACGGTGTCCATTCTTTTTGCTTGGTACCTTCACACATTGTTCATATGAGCATTGTTAGACTACTTGGGCATCAAAATTTGCAAGCAAATGACTGCATTTTCCTTAGAATTATGTGGATTTTTAGGTTGCGCGGTTGGCGCGACTGTTTCGCAAACAGTCGCGCTAATGGGCGCGCCCTCTGTATAAAAAATGGGCGATTGGCGCGGGTTCGTGCCCGAAACCTGCACCAACCGCGGTGCCCTAATTTTGATAAATCTCCTCCTAGGAAATCAAAATGACATGTACAGGTAATAAAATTTAGCTTAAAAGATGGGAAATGGTGTCGGCTCTTACCTGAGACTGACGAAATCAAGATCGGTTCACTAGATCACTCGCAATCGTCGCCACAAGATCGCAAAGCACAATGGGTCACTGTTGCTCCACAAAGAGGTAAAAGTGAAAAGTAAATATTTTTTACCACTTATGGCATTTTATAACTTTTCAGAATCTTAAATTAGGTTTTAAAACATATTTGTCAATTATTTTATCATATTATTTTCAAGAAATGGGTTTTACACATGTCTCTTATGCAGCAACAGGTTTTTCACATGGTTATGACGAAGTAACGAGTTATATTTTATACTTTTTCGGACTCGATAAAAACACGAAAAATTCACTACTGGAGTCATCTTTCAGCTCATTTCTGACTCTCTAAAACTGAAAATATTGCCGAGAAGCTTGTTGTTTTGAACTCGTTAAATGGCTGCGAAACGATATCTACCTAGTATATGTTTACCCCTTTTTCGGGCTGGGATAGATTATTTACGAAAAAGGAATACCTTAGCCTATCGCAACTAAGAGGTTCTCTCGGATGATGTTTTCTACCTTTTTGGATCTGAGAGACTATTTATGAAAAGGGCCTTGCTGGAGTTTTCTTTTACGCTTTCTTTTCAGACTCTCTAAACATGAAAATATGCTGAGTTCTCCCTTTGTTAGACAAATTAAAAACTAATGACATCGAACTTCGTCGTTATGACATTACACGATTTCCTCCTTCTCGTAAAATGTACTGGGTTGGATTTGTTTGAAGGAAAAACTTACATCGCAAGCATATGCTATCCCCTTCAAGCTTGTTTTAAAAAATAATTGGGGTACTCACCAGAAATGGTGGGGGAAAATGGAACCAGATTGTAGTCGTGTTGGTAGTATGTCGCTCTTGAACATGGCACTTTTCTGCATTCTTGTCGGGTTGGGGCAATCTCACTTCGTCATTTGTTTGCCTCATGGGTTTGGGAAATATCTTTTGACCACTCATTTTCTGTTTGCCACGTCACCATGACCTTAGATCCCTTGATGTCAAATACTGCCAAATCTAGTGTCGTGCCTCCGATATGTTCAAGAGAAGTTTGGCCTCTGCAATTTTCAACCTCCCTCTGATTCTCTGTTGGTCCTGATTCACAAACATCATATTCCTCTCTCTTGTATCGATAATGTGGGAAACATTATGGCCCACCTTCGATCAGGTCACTTCCTGTCGACTTCAACTCATTATCCAGGAATCTGATCTAGAGACTCCTTTTTGGTACCTTGGAGCCTGCATGCCTCAATGGAAGGTTCTTCGCATTCGACGCGAGGTCCACATCATTGGCCTTCGATCAACTGACTCTACGGGTGTTTGATGTTAGATCACTGTTCAAATCTCGTAGATTGTACCTTTTTGTACCTTGAGATCCATTGTCATTATTGGTGGTTTCTCTCGCGTCTGTTATCAAATTTCATTATTGGCTGGTAATTAGACGATGTTCCTGCATGTTCAACTTCAGCTCGTCTATTCGCATGCTTGAATTTGTACTTTATTCGAGTCGAGATGGAGCGCAAGACCTTGGGTTTTTTCTGATGAAATCTAGGCTGCGGGTTCTTTGTGGATTACTATGACTTATTACATGAATCTTCTAATTGGATGGTTGAGGCCATACCTGAGTCTATTTGTTGATCCTTATTGCTGGATGGCTGCATCCATACCTCGGATCTCACTTTTTATGTACTCTATTATGGATGGCTGTGCCCATGCCACATGTCATGTATCAGAGATATTAGTTGTATTTGTACTCGCAGGTTTTCTGACAGCAGTGTTTGGGTCGAACGCATTCTCATAAAGCATTTCACCCCTCCCTCTCTCTCGGACCTCATGCTTTAGGGGGCATCTGTTACACAACATTTTGTCACTATCCCTGCAATCCCTCGCCCCGCATATTGGAAGGTCATTCCCGTGACTTGTGAGCAGTGTCATACTTTGCAAACACCTTATTTGCATCCTTCTGCATAAGAACATCATTTCTCCTATTGGAAATTTCCTCAAAAAAGCACACAAAACCTATGTATTCGCCTTGGCACGGGTAGCTAGTTCACCCCTCGCGCCGATGTGGAAGATTGGCACTAGAGCCTGCGACACTTGGCACTCTGTCTCAGTGCAGTGCCCATGCCAAGCTATTTTAGGAATGTTTTTTAACAAATAGAGGTGGAATTTTCCTTCTAACCACCTCAGGGATGAGTCACTGGAAGTGGTTAAGTTGATTAGCCACATATCTCCCTCTTTAGGTAGTGGTTTCCACCTCCCATGGAACACTCCTTGAAGATAGGTCTCCCTTCCATAATTATATGGATCCTAACCTCTCCCTCTCCCTCTCCCTCTATAAAAACATGCCTTCTCCCTTTATGAAAGCTAGATGAACTTGGAGAAGAATACTATAGCTGAGTAATTTCCATTGATAAGGTAGAACCAAGGAAAACTCTGTAGAGAGAGTGCCATCCGAATTCCCGACGAGCCTTTGTGAGATGCGCTTCGCTTGAACCCTGTTGGAGAAGACCGCAACGTCGAAGTTTGGTTGTACTCTTCCTTTCATTTATTAATATACTTGACTATGGTGTTAGTTCCATCAATGTGTTATGTTGTTTATTCAATGCAATTGATTTAGTCCTCTTCGACTGACTAATAGTTACGAATGTGAATTAGTATACTATATATTGTCGTTGTTTCTTGTGTGTGTGTAGGTGTCCAAGCATGAAAGCGAGCAGACTGTGATCTGTCAAACTAGGAGCAAGAGGCAGCCGCTCTTTTCGACAACAACAACATAGGACCTTTGGTAAGTCATCTATCGAATCTTCATCCATTCGTCAACTAGGAATCAACATTATAGCTTGTTTTGTTTGTGGCTAGACCCACCCTAGGGTTAGTGGGATCACATTTGTCCGCAGAGGGGATTTACCTCAACAACACTATGTGACATTACCTTCCTTAAAAGACTGTATTTGATGCGATCTTGGTGAGGTGAACTTGACTTAGTTCTCCCTTTGAAATTTTCACTATCACTGGAATGTTGTGATGTTCTCTCAACATCTTCCACTGACTCAGACTTGTCACTTAAATATTCTTCTCTCTCCATGAGTTTGGAGTGTCTTTCTTCAAATTCCTTTTTGACATAGCCCAATCCTACATGTTGTGGTAGTTCCACCACTTAGATGTGATTCACAATGCCCTAGCCATTAACTCCTAGGCCCTTTCCTTCATATCCCATATTCTTCATTAGATTTGAACCGATGCATGTAGTGTGCTTTTCAAAAGCACCAAAATCATCATCATAATGAGAACATGAAATTGAAGAATCACAGACACTATTCACCTCAGTTATTGATTCTAAAACAGGTGATGATGACTTCGCTAAGAATTCACTACAGTTCAACTTTTCCAAGGCCTCTTTTTTGGCTTGTAGCTAAAGCTACAATCCTTAATTCTTCTCTTATGCTTCTTGTAGTAGTCTTCTCAGCTCAACATTCTTTGCTTTATGCTCTAGTTGATCTCTTCAAGTTCTTGGAGCCATGCAATCTTTGATGTTCTTCCCATCATTGGTCCAACACTTGAAATCTCAATAGTTGTGATATTAATCTCAACTCTTGAATAAAAACCAAGGTCATGTTGCACTATAAAAACCAAATTGTTGCTTCCCTTTTCCTCACATACTTCTCAAGATTAAATTTTGGATGTAGTTTCCAAAAATGCTTGTCATCATGCCCTTATTTCTTGCAATGAGCGGAGGAGGGATTTTATTTCTTTTTATTTGTTTTCATTGTCTTATTTGCATGGTCTTATTGTTCATGATTTCCCCTACTTTCAAGGTGAATATCTTTCACACTAGCTTCATCAGTAGTAGTGGGTTCAAACAACAACATTGAATGTTGAAGATAACTATGTAAAGCACCAATAAACTTCATCAAAGTATCAAGTGAATATAAATAAATACCTAATTCCAATACTTGCTTCCTAAACTCTTCTATAAATATTTGAACATTCTGACCTTTTCCTTTTATCGAATGTTTCCATTCCATCATGGCTTTTTGTTGATAACCCAATGGATAAAATTTCCCTCTTGATGTAGAAAAAAGCTCAGATCATGAAGAAAGGAATTTACCATTATGCTTAATACCTTTCAAAAGTTTTCTCTCCCACCATACAAGAGTTGTGCCTTCCATCCGAGGAGATTCCATTTGGATCTTTGCCTCATCCTCTTCGATCTGTTGTATTCGGTAATACACATCAATTTTCCTGATCCAATTGTCTAGCTTTTCTGCATTAGCTTCTCCATTAAACATGGGTAAATCAAATTTCACATCTAACTTAAAAAATGAATTTTTAGATGCATCTCTACTATGAATATTTGAATGATGAGAATGAGATGAAGAAGAAGAAGAAAATTCATTGGAAGATGGAGATGGAGGTTTAGGAGGTTCTCCTCCATTTATATTATTTACCGAAGCATTGTCCTCTTCTTTCTCTTTCTTCTTATTTTCCTTATTTTTTATTCTCTTCTCATTATCTACAAACAATTTATCTACCATGTCTGCCATCTTGTAGAAATATTTATGGAAATTCTCAGTGTGAACATCTTCATTCTCCATTTTCCATCTTTGTGTTGTACATCCAAACTTTGGGTGAAAATAATTGATTTTCCTTCACCCTCTTTGAGTTTGGCCCTGGTTAGCATCCACACTCACACTTCACATCAGCAAGAAGACCACTTTGATACCAACATAAAGGAGACCATAAAGACAACGCACCAATAATTGATAACGGAGTTCACCCAATGTGGGTTGCATCTTTGGGCCCAACTTCAAAGTGGAGAGGCCTCTTCATTAATATTAGAAAAAAGAAAGAGATTACATGGAAAAATACATCATTAAATCTCTATTTTTGGTAGTGACCTAAAAATGGGCTACTCGAATCCCTGATCTGACTGCACGAGTGAAATCCTTCAAAATTCCGAGTAAAATGAGTATAAATTCAACTATATTGCACCACTGTCAACCTTAGGCCCCCCAACAGAATCTTCGATATTCCAAAACATAATATTCTGTGAATATTTTAGAGAATATTACCTTAGGAACAACTCCCATGGGGTTCCACTCTTGGTTTCGTGGTCAGATATGGTTCCACCATTCTAAATTCCTCTCACTTTGCATTCTAGCCTCCTCCTCCATGATGGGATGAATGATAAAGGTTTAAATAAGTTTGGAGGGAAAATGTTTTAAATCCCACTTAGGGCGCGTCGATTGACAGATAGCTAGTAGGCCATTTAGGAGTAGCGCTCATGGGTTCAAACTTCGTGGACCCCCAATTATATGTTTTTTTTAATAAAACAAAAACAAAACAGTTTAAAAAATCCTCGATCCTCCACTTGCTTCCATTAAACCTGTTTATCACATCGACCACCTCGTGACCCCTAACCAACCTATCCACGCAGGTTCCACATGGTGCCATTTGGTTGGCCTGCGTGGCCCCTTATTATTGAGCCAACACTTGCCTCTGAACTTAGCGGATGCTGCCAAATTTACTTATAACTAAACTGACTGCAAATTTTAGAGAGACTCCACCAAATTTAGCTACTGATTTGGCTGGATCTCCAATTTGGAACTAATCCAAATTTATCTGGCGGCAACTAAACCTTTTCCTTTTGCCAAGTTTGACTAGAACTTTGACTGAGCATAAATTTTGCATACAAACTCGGATTGAGGTGATGTTTGCACCATTGGATTCCTTGTGACAAGATGTTCGATTTGGTCATAACTTCACTGATGTATGAGGACTTTTTATTTTTATGCCATTAGGGATCCTCCTGGATCATTTATCAACATTAATTTGTCTTCGCTATTATATGTGAGCCTCTTAGCAAGTTGATCAATTTTTTGATAGACTTAGCATGTTCGAAACTATGGAGATTTATATTTTAATGGATTTTTATTTTCTTCATACTGTTGATGATTTTCCACAAAGGGACAATTTCCATTGAGATGTTTTTTTAAATGATATTCATAAAACCTAGTTTCAAATATTCCATGATGCCCAAGATCAAAGCTTACTATTTCAACTTGTTTAGTTGTTTTAGCATGTAATTTCTTATTCTCTATAATGTCTTATCTTCAATATATATACATTAGTGTTAGAAGTTCCATTGAAATAGCAGATATTTTTTCATTGTTGGAAATTTGGAACAATGAAATTTCTCTTTATTGAAGCTTGTGACCTTATCAGACTGAGATTTATGGGTTATGGGTAGGTTTCACTATCATAACTAGGTTTCTATCCTTGGGACGGCTAAAATTCATTATACTAAGGCTTTATGATTTGAGAAGATTTATGTGTTGTTAATTTCCTTCAAAAAATATCTCGAGAAAATATTCCCACTAAAGAGACTCCATATTTCCACAATTGTTTAGCAACTTCAAAATAAGTGAAAATAATTGAAATTTGATCCAAAATGTATTTTCACAACTCACCACTTGTTTTCGTCTGGATATCTCGAAAAGGTTTCTTTCCATCCTCTTCCGATCAAAGAGAAGGTACTTGTAGCGTAAGGTGAGGGGTTACATGCCCTTCTGTCAAAAACTCCTTCAATAATTCCTTTACTAAATTGGAGGAATTTTGTCATCCTCTTCTGGCCAAAGAGAATGTACATGTGGCATAAGGTGATGGGTTACATGCCTTTCTTTGAAAACCTCGTTCAATAAGACCTTTACTAAAAATTTGATAGAAGAGTAGAACAACGCAAAAAAATTCATTGCACAAGCAAATATGACATAATACAAACACATGGAAAAAGAAACATAGCATATAGATGAAAGGCACGGAGTAATAAGTGTTGGCATTATGTATAAAGTGTTTTCCTTGATGTCAACCTCATGGTTTTATCACACACTCTTGTCACATTATGATTGAGTGTAGAACTGATGTGCCTAGCTAGATATTGGATGGAGAATGTTCTTAATGATTGTAAAGGTATAGAAAGAGTCTTGATGGTTACATAGAAGCTACATTGGTTTTTTGAAGTGTTTCAGGTAATATGAATGTTTGTATGGGTAATTCAGAGGATGAGGAAGTGTATTAGTAGCTTAGTCACAAGTTGCATTTGAAGTAGACTGAAAAATATGAAGTTTGTGAACCATATCCTACTTACGTGAGAGAAATTCACGTATACATAGGTATCAATAACAAGAGAATGTATATGAAATTATCAAGAACAAGAGTTGTGTATACACATGTTTCATGAACAATATTTGCGTACATAACCCTCTGCATGGAAAATAAAAAACCATGAACATTTCCCACAATTTTGTGTCGGAAGCGTATATTTAATTTTTTCAACTATTCCCATAAAAAAATCCAATGGATTTTCCTATAATATTCACAAGGAAAAGATATTATAAAAGAAGAAGGAGATCGAGAATATGTATGTGCATTTTTAACGAGCTATTTGATGTGATCTGATTTGGAACAGGAGTGCACCAAAGCACAATGATTGAAGATTAGATGGGTGTGTAGATATGATGCAGATCAAGGAGATAGTGTCAGGCAAAGCTAGTTTTGTTGTCTGTTGTGACTAAAAAAATTTGGTTCATGTGATGCGGGGGTTTGTTGATCTGAATGTTCTAATATGATTTGTATGCAGGACAAAGGACAAAAGTCCATGAATCCAAAATAGTTTGGAACAACTAGGGTCTGATTGTTGTTGCAAAATAATCACATGTTTGTCGACTTTTATTGCATTAAGTTGTACTTGCAGAGATGGTTTTGGCATTAATGAGATTTCTAATATTCTGAGATATGTATATGGGTTTTGTTCTTGAATAATGTGTACATACGCAGATACTCCTTAGAACAATAATGTATACTATCTGAGTTAATGTGGCTTGATTAATATTTTTTCTTGTTGATGGTTCTGGTTGATTGTTGTTATTGTGATACATGAGAGTGTTTAATTTCCATTTTTTTTACTATTGATTGATGAGTCTATTGATGGTAAATGAACTTTAATATATTGAAATTTTATATCTTGATAAACTTGTTGCATAGAAGGTTTGAATGGCTTGGCATTTTAAAATTGATTAAATTATTGTAGAGAGGGTTTGAATGATTTGGGTTGTGACACCTTGATGAACCTGTTGCAGAAAGGTTTTACTTCAATTATTCAACATATTAAACTGAGATCTATACACTATTGTTGTGAATAAAAAACATGTATATACGTCGGCTTCCTTAATTTCAGTCGCGTATATATCTTGAGTTGATTTTAGATATATTTTGTGGTATAGTTTGGTTATGACAGTGAACTGGTATTGAGAGAATTTTGTATCATTTGCATCTGATTTTCAAGGATATATTGATTAGTATGTTTGAAATTTGTTGGCATGGTGAAGTTTGATGTTGAGATTGGATATTGGATGCACATGTTATTGAGATTGGTTATCTACTGTTCCAATAACTGATTATGTTATTGTAGAGAGAGTTTGTTGACAATTGTGTAGAGAATTTTGGTATATAACAATGTTGAGAAAAATAATTTGGCTCGGTATTTGACTTGGTGTTGATGGGAATAGTATTTTTCTTGGTATATTTGTTTTATCAGTGATCTTGTTGTAGAGAGGCTTTTGGTGTCTTGTTATTCAATTTAAGCATACTTGTTTGATCAATATTTAGTTTCAGAGAGGTTAATGGTATTCAATGTTTGAGAATATGGTTGGTGTGGGTCCAATTTGAAAATATAATGAAATGTGGCCTAAATGTTTTTGGTTGAGTTAGGCGGATCCAATGTGAAATATTTTGAAATGTGATCCACAGAGGTGCTGAGGTTGGAGCCTTCAGTGAGGGAGTAGGATATCCTTTCCGATGGTGGTCGGTAAATCTCAGGGAGTAGTAGCTTCCTTCCAGTGGTGGCCAGTAAATCTTAGGGAGTAGAATCTTTCTTCCAGTAGGATCTGAAGAAACTGGAGGTTGTAGCCTCCCACAGGTAGGAGCATGAATACTATTGATATTTTGTGCCGGCACAAGATGTTAAAGATATTCGTTATAATAAGAAAGAAGAAAAAGATGTCAACAATAGTCATTTTCTCCCAAATTGAATTTCCATCTAAAAATATTGGTGTCCCTATGTGTTGATGTGTTGATTATGTGTTATGTTTTATCTACTCTTATGATGAATAATGCCCATGGTTATTGCATAACATATGGATAATGATATATTGATTCAGATAAATTTATAAAAACTATGAAAAATCAAGTGATCTACATATATGTTGTTTGTGTTTATTTATAGTGTGTACATACACGAGTTTCTTAATGTAAAGTTGCATATAAATTTCAAAATGTGTAATTGAATATTAATGGGAATGAAATATTGATTCACACCCCAAGTATTTCTAACAATTGGTATTAGAGAAGGTGTCTCCTATAAGGCTTAACCGCTCGAGAGTATATCAGGGATCATGGGAAGGAAGCACAAGAATAAGGAAACTCAAAGGAAGAAGTTAGTTCAAGAAAATTGTGACAACGATAGCGATGTACCACATGTAGTAGCATTATCTACAATTATCAATCAAGGAAAATCAATAGAAAAAAAATCCAATTTAGAAACTAAGGATAATAAAGGCATGCTCGTACTTAATGATGATAATATCAGGATTGGAAAGAAAATATGAAGACTAGGATAATATCCCTCAGATATGATGTTTGGCTTTTATTTTTTAATGGTTATACTAAAACTCCACCATTAAGCCAAGACCTGTAGAAGTAGTCAAGATTTAAATGAAATATTTTGTGACATACCTGATTTTGAAATATTTTGTAACATACCTGATTTGGAATTAGAGAAAATTATTCACTATGAAACCACAAAGGAGGTATGGGATAATATGCAGTCCATCCATGAAGGATAAGGGAAATTGGTAAAGAAGGAATTTTTTTCATTACGTAAACCAATAGGTAATCTTGTTTCTGAAACATTAAATGAACTTAAAGGAACTCGTATCTATTAGAAGATGAGTGTGACCATGAAACATCCTTTACTATATCAGATGGAGTTGTTGATTTAGAAGAAGAAAGGTTAAAGAAAGTGCTTAATCTTAGACAAAAACTTGATTATTATTTGAAAAGGATTGAATAGACCTTGAAATTAAGTTGCAGGTATATGAAAACAAGAACCATGATGTAATAAAACAACTTAATGAAAAGAAGCAATATTGTGAAGGACTTGAAGCAGAGATCATCTCTCTCAAATAGGATCTTGAAAAGTCAAACAAACAAAATGAGGATATAATTCAAGTATTTAAATAACAATAAAATGGGATTAATGAAGAAATTATCGAGTTAAGAACACATTCAGAAGAGGGAAGAAAAATTGAAGAAGAAATGAGGAAGAAATATAAGGAAATGAAAGATCAAAGTCAAATACTGGTGGTTGAGGTAAGCATATTAAAGGTAAATTAGTAGAAAAGGACAAACATTTGATATTTCAAGATAATATCAAGGTATTGGATAACCTTATTAATAGTCAAAGGTCTTCCTCCATCAAATCTAGTCTTGGCTTTCATGAAACTATAAAGGGAGAATCCAACTCACAAGCCTGTGCAAATTTGAGGTCCCTATATTACTAGTATAGTCCCTTATTGTTGTTAGTGTAACCCCATTATTGTTATTATTGTACCCCTGTAACCCCCATATGGTTATTATTGTGCCCTTAAATTATTATTGTTAGGTCAGCTAGGATTACATTGTGCCCCCATGGACTCCTATATATAGAAAGGAGGTTTTGTAATTTGTATCATCCAAGAATTATTCATTCATGTAATGTATTGTAGGTTTCCCCCTCGAAGTGGCTTATTTATAAGGCGTTGATATCTCGTTTCTTCTATTTTTGGAGCTAGTTTCACAACATTTGGTATTAGAGCTTTGGATTCTAGGGTTTCGTTGCTCCAAACAGGTAATCGTGGAATTTTTGCTATAATTTTTTTTTCTATGAAGTTTCAGAAGCTGAAATTTTTAGGGTATGAAGCCGAAATCCTGAGGAACATCGTCGCAAAATTTTAGAGCTTGGTTCACCATATTTTCAGAGATATGATCTATGGAAGTTAGGTCTTTTTCAAGCTCCCTGATTTCATATCAAAGAGGTGATCATGGGAAAATCTTCATAACTCTCTCTCTGAGCATCGAATTTGAATTCTGTAAAAATTGATTGGAAGTACATGGACTGTAGTTTCCTGTCTATAAATTTTAGCGCCAAAGGAGCAAACAGTGACACCTGGCAAGTTGTACAAGTTCACTCTACTGAACCAATCCATAATTAGGTCATTGTGGGAGATTGGACATAACTTTGTCTTGAATAATCCAAATCAAATCAGACCTATGGCATTTAAAAGAAGCCTCAAAGGACTACTACAGAGCAAAAATTTAGATATCGAGGATCTGCAAGTATAGAGATAAGTCAATTTCAATATCGAGCTCCTCAAAAGCAAGTAAAAGGTGTGTATTTTCTTTCCGAATTGCATAAGTCTTGTTTGAAGAATCAAGTTGAATTGATTCCAAGGGCATATTGTAGAATAGATATCAGTATTGGATTCTCAAATGGCCCCTAAAAAGAATTCAACACCCATTAAGCCTTTAGAAGGCTCTACTATGACTCATGAAGATGAAGGATGGAAACATGACATATCAAAATTACAAGAGCAAGTGCAACAAATTTCTCTCTCGCAAAGAGCAAAAAATATGACATGAAAGTTTTGAAGAAAGGCGTGGAAACTAAGATGGATGATTTGAAGAAAGGCGTGTAATCTAAGATGGATGGTTTGAAGAATGGAATGGAAGCTAATATGGATGGCATGGAAGCTGGCACAGAATCTAAGATGGATGACATGGAAGCTAAGATCGAAGAAAAAATGGAAAACATGAAGAATGATCTAAAAGCAGACATGGAAGGTTTGACAAAGTTGATACAAGAAATGTTTCCTAATGGTGAAAATATAGTAGAGGAAACTCATGATGAGAAAAAAATAAATGTTAATCATGATTTCATAAAATCTAATGTTGGCGGGAGGAACCACCATATTCCAAAAATGGATATGAGGAAGTTTGATGGAAAGGATCCTGTAACATGGATACTACAGATGGAGCAATATTTTGATCTCCATAATGTGCAAAACACACAAAAGGTACGCATTGCAACTTTACATTTAGAAAAAATACATTTGTATGGTATCGATGGCTTTGCTCCCGTAAAAAAATTGTCACTTGGTCAATTTTTACGGAGGAAATGATAGCACATTATGAGGATACAAAGAGCAACACCTTCTTTAGAAAATTGATAAATCTCAAACAAAAGGGTTTAGTGGGGCAGCACATTGAGGACTTCCAAAAATTGAATATAAGGGTAACTAATATTCCAGAGGAACACAGGATTGATCTCTTCTTAGGTACTCTAAAGGATAACATCCAACATGAAGTTCGTGTTTTGGAACCCGATTCATTGGAGAAGGCATTCAGGTTGGCAAGAAAAGTTGAATGTAAAATTATGGCGACAAGGAAGCCTACCACTCAATTCTATAAAGAAGGAAGTGTTGCTACGCCTAGATTTCCACAACCTACAAGGTTGACACCACAAAAATTGGAAGAAAATAGAGCAAAAGGGCTTTGCTACAGTTGTGATAGCAAATACACTAAAGGTCATAAGTGTGCTGAGAAGAAATTATTTTACATAGATTGTGAAGAGGAAGAAGAAAATGAACAAGAAGAGGATATACACCAGGAACCAACCCAAGAAGAGGAAGAAATGAGTCCTACCATATCGTGTAATGCATTGGCAGGAATTACCACTCCTCAAACTCTCAAGATAGAAGGACATATCAAGAAGAAAAAGGTAATAGTGTTGATTGATTCAGGTAGTACCCATAATTTTATTCATTGTAAGGTAGCCAAGGAATTGAATTGTCTCCTATACCCAGCACCAGAATGTCAAGTGATGGTTGCAAATGGAGGAACTATAAATTGCTCTGGAAAATGCCATAATATCAAGCTAACCATGGGGGAATATGTATTGACTAGTCCAATGCTTTCCATTCCTATGGGA
>JAXQQM020090376.1:0-21505 GCA_034641835.2 Pinus albicaulis | reverse complement strand
ATCTACTGATAAGGGGAATACTAATAACTTGAAAACAAATTGAACGGTATTTTAAGTTAGGTCAAGTAATCTCCAATCTTTAAGTTTTTTAAGTCGGTCCCCTTGAGGGGGAGAGCTGCAGGTAGTGTTTATTGTGGCAGGTTGGTTTTCATTTCTTGCGGTGATGATGTGGTTATTAGGGAATTTCAAAATCCCAGAGGATTTTGACTGAGGCAGTAAATATGAGTTTCAGTATTGGGATAATATTCTCTCATCTTTGCTTGAAGATTGGTTCATTTTTGGTAGCTATTCATACTCTGCAATGGGTAACTCTCCCTCACATGGCCTTTCCTTGCATCTATAATATTGTCACCAATTCTTTTGGCTCTGCTCTGGAATATCAAGAAGTCAAACCTTTGGGTATTGACAAGGTAGCATATGTTGTTGGAGGAATTTTGGGTGCTATATTTGGAACCATTGGATATTTTACAACCAAGACAGAACACCCTCCACAGAAATTTTAATAGTGAACTTCATAGGTTATTTTATCACTTCTAATATTAAATAATTTTGATTTTGACAGCAATATCGAATTGTCCAATGCCTTTCAATTTAATAGGCAAGGCCTAGATTGTTGGTTTCTCATGGGACTTAATAGTGAACGTAATAGGATACTTTATTGTTTCTAATATTGAGTCATTTTGGTTTTGATAGAAATATTGAATTGCCATGGCTTGTCAATGATAGGCAAGGCATAACTTGGAAGATAGTTAGTTTCCATTAAACTTGATAGTGAATGGAATGTGATACTTTATCCTTTGGACATGATAACGAATGGAATATGATACTTTATCCTTCTTCAAATTGGTTAGTTTTGTTTTTTATAGCAATGTGGAATTGCCCAAGGTCTTTCAATTTGATAGGGAAGAATATGATACTTTATCCTTCTTCAAATTGGTTAGTTTTGTTTTTTATAACAATGTGGAATTGCCCAAGGTCTTTCAGTTTGATAGGGAAGGCATAATTTATGAGATTGTTCTCTCGTATTTTTTATTTGAATTAGTGTTTGGATGGTTTAATTCTTTTTATTTTTTATTTTTCTAAACTGGCTTCCTTTTATTGTGATGATACCAATGGGTCCGGATCTAGTATGAATGTGAGTCACTACCACCATTCATTTCGGTCTTCTTTGGTAGAGGAGGTTCCAGTGGGGTATCCTCAAGGGCGAGCATAAGCACTAGCAAGCCCCTTGGTAGGATTGGAACCTTCATGGGCTATAAAATATAATAGCTACTCACTTTCAATAACCCAACAAGCCACAATTGACCAAGCTTTGATTTTTACAGTGTTTATTCCTTAAAATTGTAGCACTGAAAAGTGATTTTTGACAAGAAGGTAGTATAGTGGAAACTGGAATCACTTTTGTAATTTATGCAGGATGTTGTCTTTTCTATTGTTTTTCTGTCTTATGTTTGATTAGAAAAACATCTAGGTCATTGAAAATTTTGAATTTTATAGAGAGCATATTTGAAACATATTTTGGTGAATTTTTTCCTTCTATTTATTTTTGGTGCACATAAAGCTCTAGAAGGAATGAAAGAGCCCTTTCAATGTTGCAAGTTATATGTTTGCATGCAAGATTTTTTTCTGTTAGCAGATTCGGGGACACAATTCTTAATCATAAGTAATTTGCAGACTATATTTTTATTTGAAACATAGTTGGTAAATGTTTTCCTCTCATTTATTTCAGGTATCTCGAAAATCCTAGGAGAATTAAAAGAGCCTTTCAAAGTTGCAAGGTATATTTTTGTTTGTTAATAGATTTTGGGACATTGTTCTTAATTTTAAGTAATTTGCAGAGACTATTGTTATTTTCGATATAGTTGGTAAATGTTTTCTTCCAATTTATTTCTGGTGTACATAAAAATCCGAGTAGGAGTGCAAAAGCCCTTTCAATGTTGCAAGGTATATGTTTGTTTGCATGCAAAAAAATTATGTTAGTAGATTTGGGACACTGTTCCTAACCTTTAAGTAATTTGCAAACGGATGAATTATTTAGAATTGTGATGGTCTCGGACAGGGATGCATGGTTATTGACATTCTCAACTTCTTGATTTGGGTAGGAAACATCCTTAGAAAAGTACATAGTGCAACAATACATGGTTTCCACTTGCAACCTCAAGTTTCAGAATTCGATAAAGAGCTCATACATAGAGGGTTGAATCAAAATGGTATCCTCAAAAGCTAAAATGGCTACAAAAATCTTGTCAAAATTATTCACTAAAGGCTAGCAAAACTGGATGCTTTCTACTGTGGCAAATGATGCCTGATACATGGTCAGTGAAGTTAGTTTTGGGTGGGAGCAAAGTGCATGCTCGAAGCAACGGGGAGATTGTCTAGCGGCACACATCCTGACTTGGTTCAAATGTTGCCAAAGGTCCTCCTTGGCCTTTACGCCGGGCTCTTCAGGTTTGTCTATTCCGATGGCACAAGAATGAGGATCTTTTGGTTGCAGAATGTGTTTAAAAATAAGCTTTTGATTCAGTGAAAACCATATTTTTTTATTATGAAAGCATGTAGACTAGGCCTAGGATGAAGAGAAAATTGTGAGTCTAATAATTAAATGTACTAATATGACTGAATTTTATTGGCTTCTGTAGCTGGTCAGAATTCAATAAATTCTTGTGTTTTTTTATGCTTGCATGCAAAGTAGTTTACATAAAGGTCTATTTTAGTGAAGGATGATTGTCTTGGTATCGTATGGTTGTTTGAATGACACCTTTTTGGCCAGGGTTTTGAGGCTAATACATGCAAGGTAGGCCTAGAATGAGGATCAGATTGAGAACATAATGAAGTTGTACAACTATGTTCGTAATGGGCTTCACCCGCTGCCCAGAATTCAATAAAATGCGTGGGTTCATAATGGGCTTCACCAATTGTTTAGAATTCAATAAAATTCATGGGTTTTCTATGTTTGCATGCAGAGAAGGTTTAACACAAAGGTTGATTTTGGTAAATGATGATTTTATTGGTTATGGTGGTTTGAAGACACAGTTTTGGCAAGGATTCGTGAGTCTCTATGATCAGGCAGAGTTTCAATAAGATAATTTCTTCCCTTTCTGTGCTGATATTGGTATGCCACCACAGTAAACCTGCCATTACAGAAATGGCAAGCACTTATGTAAATATTATCCAGCTTAGGTACTCATGGCACCTCTCTTTCAATCCCTTGATTAGGAGGACAAAGAAATTTTCCCATATACTCTTGGAGCATAGATAATTGTACAGAAGCAGAAGTCATGTCTGTTATCAATTCTTTGCTAGTTTGCTACAAGACCTATGTCATCAGCAAGGTAGGTCCTATAGAAAACTAGCATAGAATTCATAACAGACATGACTTCTGCTTCTGTACAATTATCTATGCTCCAAGAGTATATGGCTTCTGCAATCCATTCAGTATGGAAGGATTGTTTCATTGAATCACTTCTGTCAGGAGCTGCAACCCATTCAGTTGTCTTATTGACTTGAATTTCTTGTTCATCATCTGAGAACTGTATGAGATTAGGAAAATCTTGTTGGATATTATAGAGAGCTTTATATTCTAAGGAAAAATTCTGTACACATGTTTCAAGTTCTTCTAATGACGGTTCTCCAAATTTATTTACAATGTTGTCTTCTTCTGAGGATTCATCCTCAGTTTTCTTCATCCATTCTGAAACAGTAGATTTTGAACTAGAAGAACTAGTTTCAGGTTTAAGATGTCCAAAAAAGCTTGGAGATGCAAATGGAACATAACTGAAAGTAGTTTCTGGTTTTGGAAAAACTATATCTGAAGGCTGCTTGATAGAAAATGCTGTGGAATTCTGGCCTGCTGAAGTTACAGAGTAGGGTAGTGTTGTTGTAGGATCATAATGAAGTGCTGAAGATTTATAATCTTGTGATGGCTTATTCTTCATTTTATCCAAAGAATTTGAGACTACCCATACTTGTTTCTTTACTACTTCTAAGGAAGTAGACATTTTTTGCAATTCTTTCCCCTGATTGATAGAAGTGTTTATGATTTCTTGTGCAATCTTTGAATTGCTTACTTTCAACTCATCTATCCCTTTAGCAATTTGTGTGTCATTATGAGTTAAAGTATTTATATGTTCATTCAGACAGACAAAAGCGTAATCTTGTTTTTGGTTTAGTCTTGTTATATGTGTCTGAATTAAATTTTCCATTTCTGCTACTGATCTTATATGTTTCCTTAGAAATTTTTCTAAACTGGCCAAAGCACAGTTTGTCCATTTTGTGGCAGCAACAGATTCTTTATTAGACAGATTTGACTCATCTGTCTGGAGTGAAAGAAGTTTGAATATTTTCCCATCTTGTTTGATGACAATATTTTTCCATGGAGGAAAATATTCTTCTGTTTCTAGAGTTGAGCCATCCAGTAGTTCCCACTTAAATTTGGATGTGCTAGACTGATTCATCAGATTTACTCTGACTCTAGAACAAATTTCTTTGACTAATTCTTCTCCTTTTGTCCTAACAGCTTGTAACTTGAGTGGGATGTTAGGCTTGCTAAGCATACTTATGACCTTTGGAGAAAAAGTAGGAATGCTTAGTGGAGAAGGAAATATAGCTAGTTCAGTATATTCTGACTGATTACTGATTTGATCTTGAGATTTGAATTTTTTTACCAATTCTCTTTCAATTTCTTTGACTGATGGATAATAAAACTCATAAAAAGAAATCCATTGATTATGAGCTGTCATCCATTTTTTCCAAGCAGAGATGTTTGACTCATTGTATGGACGTTTCTGTTCTTTAGAAAGAGATTTTAATTCCTGGAGATATCTGTTTTCTTGTTCATTGGTATAAATATCCCAATTGAACATTTTCTTTTTCCATTCTTCTTCACGATTGTATGGTCCAAAACCTTTATAGATCTTTAGGAAATATGATATTTCCTCATCTGTTGGTATATCTATATGTTTGGGAATGGGATTGACCGGTTTTTTTATGTAAGCAAGAATATTTGTTTCATATCCCAGTCCTCTATGATTCTATTTTTGCAAAGTCTGGACCAATATTTCTTCATGAATTGAGACAGGAATGATTTTTGAATTAGTATGTCTCATTTTCTGATTTAGAAGAAACAAAATTAAACATGTTCAATCTGAATCTAGATTGATCAGTTTTTTTGCTGGATAAATCAGATTGAAATTGACAGAATTCCTTAGAACAGTGTGGATGATCACATACTGATGCAATTGGAAACTGAACAGAGGAAGTTTCTGTTTTAAATCCTTCTTGGGGATTCACTTGGATGTTAGATATTTGAAACTGAGTCATTTGTTTCAACATATTTTCTTGAGCTTCTTGTAGAAACTTTTGCATGTCTTTCTGTTGTTGAGAAAGAAACTGAGAGATGATTTTCTCATGAACTTTAAAAGGAATACAGCTTCAGCTTGCGGGTTCAAAATTTGGATTTGCGGGTTCTGGTGTAAAGGATCCACCATGCTTGAGTTGTGTAGTACTCTGAGGAAAATGGGTTATGACCTGGCCATCTAATTCAGTAATTCTCAAAGAAGAATTAATTAGTTGTTGATTTAAACATCGAATGGAATCCCACTGGGTGACCCATTGATCTGGAGGAGTAAGATCTGTAAGAGCAAGATATGTAGGGACAATTTGGTCAAGTGCCTCATCTGTATGCATGAGAGTAACTATTCCTGATTCTTTTGTTGGGACTTCTAGAGTAGCAGGAATATTTGTTCTGTAGAACCTTACACAATAAGTATAATGAATGGAAAGATTTTTACTATCTGAATCAAATCTTTCATAACCTTTGGTTTGAATACCAAGGGTGAGAACTTTATTCAGGTTTAGATCTGCAAGACATACTGGAAAATAGGGAATGATTTCAAATGTTCGCGGGCCATAGGCCAGAAATCCATGACAACCTCCAATGAGGGCAGATGGGAAATCAGACCATCTTTTGTCAAGTAAAAAACCAAAGAAGAAAATAGGAATTCCACGCCTGTGCATTGGAACTATTCCAATGATAACTTTACTGATGTGAACATAATCATGTCCATTTTTCAATTCTTTCTGAATTCATTTCTGATATAGAAGAGGAAAGTCGAACATTTTATTATAGTTTAAAGATGTTTCTATTGCACGTTCTTTAATCATAATGGCAGAAGTACCCAATTGGTGAAATATGGATAAATCATTATATACTTTCTTGGGATCTATTTTTGGTAAACGCCATTTTTTTCCAGGGTTAAATTCTAGAAGGATGATTTTAGTAGATCTACCGGAACTAGATGTCGAACGACTTGAATTAATATTTTCATTAGATGCAAAGGAATCTAAGGAAGTTCATATAGTAGGAATTTTAGATAACTTTTTAGATCCAAAACTAATTTGATCAAGATCTAAAGCCATAATGAAATATAGATCAGTCTTTTTAAAATAGGTATTTTGCAGCGGATGATATAAGAATAAATATCAGAAATATTCAGAAGCGGATTAAGTTTCTTTCTAGCCTAGACTGGTACTCTGGCCCAACAGTCAATATCCCCAATGCCTTCCTTGGCAACACGAGAATTATAGACCTCAAAAAGGCTCATAAAAGTACGAGAGAAACAAATGAACAACTTCAACAAGGCTCTGATCCCATTTTTACAATAGGATCAACAGATGCTTTTATTAAAACAAAGATTGTCTTTTACATTCCTCAGAACTTGCCCCCCATTGTCTCCTATCTTCATATTGCTTTACTTTTTTCTGAGCTCATTGGGATCAAATTTTTTTACCTCGACCAAGCTTCTCCTTATAGATTTGTAGCACATTTGTCATGTGCTGCTAACTCCAGCACACAAATCAATAACCAGAAAAAGTAAAGGAAAAATAAGGAAACGCATGAAATTATATAGATCTATATACCTGCCTAATGTCATTGGTCTTAAATGTATCTAACTGCAATTCTGGAGGCAGATAGATCTCTTATATATTCCCGCTGCAAAGGTCTAGGATAAAATCTGCAGGATTCATGGCTATGTGCGAATTGAAGCCTAGACATGAGAAGTGGTCGAAAGCAGCTGTTGCCTTTCCATAGTAAATTAGATGGCCTTCTGAGAGAAGAATCGACATATCAAAATTGCGAAACACTCTGCTTGATGGCTGGTAGATGGTTGTAACAACTGTCCGTCCTTCCTATGAATGAAAATTGCCAATTAATCAATACCAGTCTCTTAAAAGATTGATAATACTATTCAAATTTAAGGTGTGAATGCATAGATTCTAATGGGCACATATCAAAATAGTATCTTTATGTTTGATGCAATCGTCGACATCTAAAATATTGGGAAAATTTTAGTTAGATTTATAATTTTTGGTAATGCTGTGAATGCTCAATGGTCTTTATGGGACGTTAGATTTATGGAAGAGAGACAGGATGTCTAGACGAACTAGAGCCATGTTTTTTAACAATTGTACTGTGCGGAATGCTGTTGTAGAATCAAGTCCAGATGTGGGTTCATCTAGGAGAATCAAATACGGGCCATTAAAAACTCATGCCCTATGCACACCCTTTTTCTTTCACCCCCAGAGATACCTTGAAGGAATGGACCTCCAATCCTGGTATTTCTACACCTGAATTCATTTCATTTATAAAAAAGAGAATATTTCACTCTATATTTACATAGCATAGATCCCCTTAGATCCATTTTAACCTACCTGAATATATTAAATATCAACATGGATAAAAGAGTCTACAAAACTTGATGTCTTATATTGGAATATTTATCTTGCAAATTTTAAGATTATTTTTGAAATTCAACAGATCCCAGATAAAAATGAAGATAGTACTATATTCAGATTTGATATTCTTTTTGGGACTGGGTTATCACATGTGGACTCGTGAGATGCAGAAACTTATCTGTTTTCTTTCATTTATCGAAACTCTGCATTTTCTTCATGTTATTTTCTTATATGTGACATCTCAAAAACTTGATTTGTCCCCAACCTAGGAATTGAGCACGAATTAAATATAATGTTACTAGGTTTTCAAATGGAAACTTGTGAATCTTCTTGTCTAGTTGCGTTACTACAAATTGCATAGGTTGTTGACTTAAATAATTCATTTTCTTGTTTCTAGAGCAATGAGGTTTTGGAAGATCTATTTCAGGATTAGATGGTGTCAATATCGGTATAGGCCTCATAAAATGTTGAGATATTCTACATGTTTCTTGACCACTGTCACTCATATGCATCCTCGTGCTCCCCCAGCCTTTCCTTCAGTCTTCCACATGCATTTTCTGCGTTACCCAGATTCAGAGCACTCCTATATAAACCTCTTATTCCCTCCACTGATCCATATGCCCTTTACTTTCTGCTAATACCATATCATTATCACGCCCTTCTTTTTGGATCAAACCAAGAGTACTCAATAAATATTTCCATATTTTTCCTGTTGCATTATCTGCTAATTCCACAGCCATGACTGGGCCCTCATCAGAACAATATTCCTTGGTGCATATCCTACCAGTGAAGGTAACTTGTAGTTTAATTTTAGTTTGATTCTTTAACATGCTTTCTCTGATATTATTATTCTCTACACCCATTTGCATATTTTCATATGAGATTCTGAATGGACACTGTTAAATTGTATGTCGGACATTAGGGGTAGGATCTGGGCATCTACAAAGGCAAGGTTCAATGTTGCCTCTCAATGGTAATTCCACCTCTTGCTTCAGTTTAGGATCAATGATTTCGTAATGGATTTTACATTTTTCTTCAGTTTGGGATCAATGATTTTAGAATGGATTTAATTTATATTATTAGAAATAAAGAGGAAAGAACTTCTAGAGTTGGGTTTCTGTAATTTTCCAAATCAGGTTTTTTATAAGAGTGTTGTCTACTGACACAACAGAATAGTCTCTGGACTGTTAGACTACATTTGTGATCCAATATATGGTATAAATATGGTAGAAATAACTTGAATTGTTCAAGGTTTTAGACTCCTTGAAACCATGACAATGAATGCAAGTGAGATTGAAATGGAGGGAGGATATGGTGTCCCATGGGAATGTATTCAACTAAAATGCTAAATTTTCTTCAAGATTGAAAACAACTAATAACTACATGGTCTACTGTTTGAGGTGAAAGTTTAGGCTGCCATATTTGGAATTTTTGCACCTATATGAATATAGGCAGAGAATATGCTTTGGATGTTAATGCAACACTGTAAATAATTGTCAGAGGTTTACGATTTGACAATCCCAAGAGTTGGTCAGTGCAAGGAATTTGTAACTCTTAGCTTGACTCGGGTGAACAAGATAGAAAATTCATAAAATGATTGACTTGTGAGGTTGCTGTCAATTGCCAATTTTACACTGAGCGCATTAATCAAGCAAACAATTAGAAAGTTTTTGAAACTATCAGCATGCAATAGTTTTTATTGATTGCATGGATAATATAAGCAATGCATTTATTAAATGTGATGAGCAATGCATAGATGATGAATTGAAACAGTGGAAATGGGCTTTGGTGACAGTAATGTTTTTTCAAACTATTTTTGTTCCATACAAACACTTGGGAAATGCTACATTTCAAATGAATAGTAATTTTGTCTTATAATAAATGTTTATTGTCATCTCATAGGAAATTAATGACTTCCTGCACACTTAGGCTGCTAATGGTATTGCAATCATTTTTTTATATATACTTTAGCACTGTGTTTTGTCATACCTTGTGCTTTAATACAGACATTTATTGAAGCTTTGTTTACCCACAATCAAATTGATATTTCCACCTAGAACCGAACTATTACAAAAGCTTGCTACAAAATTTTAATTCACTAATACCATTTTGTTTAGTATGTTACTTCTGTAGCCAGGGTTTTTTGCAAATATGTAGTAAGGAATGCAAATGCACCATTGCTAAAATGCATTAAGGAGTTGCATTGTTCAGAAAAACTGAAACATACATGGTTTTTCTTTCTGTTGTAAAATTTTGATTTCATCTCACAGATTCAATTTTATAGATTATAATAGGATGTTATAGTTTAAGTACTATACCTTGTGGTGTCCAACCGCTGGGGTGATACCTTGCTTTAATTGCTAAGTTATCAACATCTGGGGTGATGCACAATGATAATAGTTGGGCTGATACACAACAGTGTTCTAATTCGAATAAGATGGCATGGAATTTTTTCTAATTCCTACTTTATCAGTAACTGGGGTGATACATAACAGTCATCTGGTATGTATAAGTGGGCAAGGCGTTTTCTTCTAGGAAGCCAAATGTGTGTTAATGGAGATTCTAGTTCTGGACATTCAAAAGCTTACATTGAAAAAGTGGTCAAAGAAATTAGTAATGGTGAATGAGGAGTGTGCCCAATTTGTCTTGAATGAGTTGACAATGCAGTCATGGCTTGTTGTGTACATCATATGTGTCATCAGTGCCTACTAGTAAGTTGATGTAGCTCTTTGGGTAGTGGTTGTATTGCTTGTGCTAATTCTAGTTAATTTTCTTTGTATGGTTAGATTAATTTGTTTGTATATTATTGTTTATTATTAGCGTTTTGTGCAAGTCAAGCTACAAGGATGTCACGCTGAGCTAACTCCATTGAGTTATTTTTTTATTATGTTAAAAATAAGGGCTTGCATGATTATATATTTTACAAGGATTATGCCATTATGTGTTGAACGTTTTTTAAAAATCAATGCCTATTATACAATTTCAAGGACTGCCATAACTCTTCACATAGTTCTTTAGAGAGTGTTAGCTCAATGGAAGAGCACCTGCCATGCAGGAGGTTGGTGGTTCGATTCCACTGTACTCTAATATGAATTATTCAATGATATTGTAGATTTTTTTAATTAAATAATTTTATATTGATTTATTTTAATGGTGAGATATTTTTCTGGATTCATTGTTTTATATTGTCTCTACAGAGACAATAGATAGGATTAAAGACATTGTCTCCATAAAGACAATATGTCTTTAATTCCAACTATTGTCTTTATAGAGACAAATTTTAAGACAATAATTTGAGACAATTTACCCAAAAATTGTCTTAAAATCCCCCTTTGTGTTGTTGTGCTACTATTGTCTCTAGAGAAACAAAAAGGAAATTGTCTTTGGAGAGACAAAAATGCTTGTGTTATGTATTGTCTTTATAGAGACAATATTTTAAAACAATTTAATTTTAAGACGATTTAATTTGAGACACCCGCTTAAAGACAATATTTAAGACACTACACAAGTTTTCTTTTGTCTCAAGTTAAGACAATTTATCCAAAAATTGTCTTAAATATTGTCTTAAAACCCCCCTTTATGTAGTAGTGCTAGTATAACCAACAGGCATCGAAAGCTCATCACAGCGCCCGGGAATCTCAAGGAATCTAAGTCCTTTTCCCACTTTCGGAACAAGGCATAAGCCTCCCCAGTCTATCCCTAGTCAAGGCTGGCCCCAAGGCTCGCGCCCGACTCAGACCTCATCTACCCCAAGGCAGGCATCCGGTCCCAGTACTCAATGACTCCGGGCATCTCGTAAGGCTGGCCCACTCCCTCCACAGCTCCTTAAGGCGCACAACCCCAGGCATCGAAGTCTTATACGCACTTCTAGACTCCGGCGTTCCCATCCAATAACAGGCACTTGGCCCACAATATCATGCCTTGGCCTCCTCAAGATGGTCCCACAGCCCTTCAAGAGCTATCCATCAAGAGATATACAAGACAAAGGAACCACTGGCATATGTAGTGTTGATTGAGTTCGTCCCCAGCCCATATGGTGTTACATATTCTCCCTCGTAGGTATGGGCTCCCACGAGATCATCAAATAAACCGGCTCTCTCGGCCCATCTATGGATTTCCTGTCAATCACCACATCTCAACATGCATCCAATGCATTAGTTATAATTATAAAATCATAGAAAATAATCCACATGCCAACTCTTGCATGCCATCATGATAACATAACATCGTTGTTAATAACCACATTCTAAATAGTAGAGAACTGCATACTCATGTATGTCACAAAATCTGTATTGATTCCACATTCTTCACATCATGAAATACCATCATAAGTTATAACATCAACATATATGAATCATGACCTCACATAATAAATAAATAAAATGCCAATATATATCTAGGATCATGAACCCTGTGCATAACTTATCCATCATTAGCACCCAACAACATTATCATAACAAATAATTAAATAAGAAACATTTACGCATAACATCATTAACCTCTCATTAAAACTATGTCTAGTTACCTGTTTTTACATTATAATGGGTCGTATAAGTCATACAACCCAACTCTAAGATTACCTTATTGCCGCACATATTGATTAAATTAAGACTTAACGTTTTGTCACATGTCCTATTGTAGGAGTCTACGATTCACTTTTAATATACCCTAGTAACATGCTCCTATTACATCAATATATCTTAAAATTTCACAATGTTTTCATGCACCTCATTCTCCTCAATTATTCATATACATCTATAGGTCACATTCATGTCATATCTAATTCTTTCATAAAGAGCTATTTTTTTAGAGGATAGTAGTAAAAATCTAATAAATATTATTTCTTACTAATAGTGCATCCCTTCAACTACCATCAAAATTTAATATTAAAATTCCAACCCACTACCATTAAATTCACACCCCTCCAACCAAATCCATTAATAATTTTGTATAAATCAATCCTCCATTTAAAAAATTACTTCAAAACCACAATCCAACTCATATCATATCATAAACTATTTAATTTATGAGTTTCATTCTTTACTATATCAATTTTTATCATAAACTAAATTTAACTAAACTCTTACATGAATATTTCACTTTTCATATCTTATTCAAATATTTTCATCTTTACTAAAATAATAACTTCATAATATATAAATAAAAAAACAATAATAACACCTCAAACAAATTTCAACTACTATTTTTTTTTGAACTATTATATATATTTTTATTAATCCCTCTTATTCTATTATAAATTTGATTATATATATATATATATTCATGCATTCACATAGCCATATAAAAGTTATCCTTAAACACATCATTACTTAGACAACTATATATAAAAAATATATACGCACTTTTATAACATCTTGGAGTTTATTATATATACCGAGGTATTTTTCTTTTTCTTTTAAAGTTGTTTCAAACACGAAATTATACCGAGGTATAACCAGTGTTAGAAGTCAATCATATTATGTTTTCACGTATTTTACGCCAATTGTATCGATTAACACATTTGACAGGTTGTGCGCATATAATGCTCGTCGTGGGCTCTTCTCATTGTGAATTGGCACTTGACTGGGTACAAGTGGTGGATGTGGTCTATTTAATGCGCATATAATGCTCCTCCTGGGCTTTTCTCATTGTGAATTGGCACTTGACTTGGTACAAGTGGTGGATGTGGTCTATTTAATGTTAACTACCAGTTTGAAAAAGGAAAGAAGGGAAATTAACAAAAATAAATATGAAACTTAGTTACATTCACGGTTAATAAATTTTGACTATACGTGTTCGTTTTTAGAAATAAATTAAATATTTATTTGATTAATTTGAATATTGATAATATAATTAGGTGAAAAATCATAATTTAATTTTTTAATTTAAGGATTCTTCTCTCAATTTCTCCTCATTCCTTCTCCTCACTTCTAAGGATTTCATGCAAATTAATTCTCATACATTATAGAACAAAACCATGAACAGTTTTTCATAAACCACAGTTTCACATTATATACCAAAATAGTTTTTTTTTTTAATCACGTGATACAAACAAACTTTTTTAAATCATATATAATTTTAATATATATGCATTTTTAATAAATCATAAAATTCATTATATTAAATTATATTATATAATAAAATTTCAATATAAATTATTATATTATAACAAATATTTTCTAGTTATATCATAAATTAACTCACTCGATTTCAGCGTAGTGTGTTTTGTTCGTATATAAGTTTAAACTCAACTAACAACTCCAAGACCAGAAAAACTCTTAATTTTTTTATTTTTTATTTATATAGTTTCCTTACTGTATCTTGGAATTTTATTTCTGTCTCTCTATTCTGCACTCATTTTGCATCTCATGTAAGCGTTTCTTCCCTATTCTCTCTCTTTAAAAATGCATTTTATATAATATATATAGCAAAGTAAAATGAGTACATCAATGCATACAAAGTGTTGGACCGGGCTGTAGTTATAAGTACTATCCATCTCTACATAGCATGGTATGCAAGCATATATCTTAGGCACAATTTCAAAAGAATCTGCATCCTTTTGTGAAATGCCAATTCTGGTTGCAACCTAATTGCGAATTCTGTTCTAAGCGTTGCAGCCTTTCTTAAGTGACAAGGGGAAGCATCCTCACTGAAGTAGCTCTATATTTCCTTAAGCCATAAAAAGGAAGATTCATGTCCAGCGGATGGTGTTCTGTATTCCTCTGGCAGATTGTTTTCTCATCCATCTATCTCCCTTATTCACCCTCTTCTATTAAATTGGGTTAATCAATTATTCTTGACATCTTTGTTTAGTTAAGGTGGTATGCTATGTTTTGTTTAACTTGTGCATGGCCATTAATGAGTATCAGCTACTAAAATTACCCCTAATCCATTTAGGAAACTTGATTCATAATTTATTTATTTTTTTCAACTAATAAATTACAATATATAAGTTACTTGGCAGCTATTATCAATAAATGTTTTTATCTCATGAAAGCATGGCTTGATTCTTTATTAACTACTCTTCCAAGTGAGTGATATACTGATTCTACAGCCCATTAGAGGGTAAAGTTTAAACTAATTGTCTATTCCACTCAAGCTTATAACTGCCTTATCTCACTCTGATGCTCTACTAATTGTCTATTCCACTCAAGCTTGTAACTGCCTTATCTCACTCTGATGGATTCCAACAACCTGGTTAGTTATGCTTATGTTCTAGCTACATCTGTATTTTCCATATCCTGTAGACCTTAAAAGTCTGAATTGCCTTGCATACTACCATTGTTATAACTTATGGGGTTAAGTCGTTAGGGACTAGAAAGACACTTTAGAAACCGTGTCTGTTTTCAGCTGAACAACTTTGATGTCTATGCAATTTTGGATTTAAATATACTAAACTCTAAGGAACAATGGACCTTATTTAAGCTGGGAAGATTTTGATTTGAACCACATATCGTATTGTGTTTGTTGTCAAACAATTTCATGCTTCTGAATCTGATCCATGTCAATGTGACCATTTGTCAGTGAGATGAAATAGATATAACACAAATAAAATATGACAATGTTGGGCTTCACTGTTTTCCTTTCACATTGTTGATAAGAGTGTGAAAATAGTCAGGATTTAACAATTAAGCTTCTAAGCAGTTCTTTTCCTTACGGAAATGATTTTATATGCAGATAAACATGATGCAAAAAATACGAGATTGTAAAATAGAAATATTTAAGGACTAAAGCAAGTTTTCCACATCAGTTACAGATGAATTATACCCTAATGAATTGGGAATGAGGCTTCTTGAACATGCATCGGAAGAAGAGTATGACAGTTCTAAAGCCATTGCATCAGAAAATCCACAAACTACTGACGGCAGTGTTATTGGCAAATATTTGAATGTTTCCATAGATGGAGACATCATTGGGCCTCAACCAACTAATGTTGTTAATGTTCACAAGTATGCTGGAATTCCAGAGTATGCACAGGTTTTAATAGAAGCGCTTAAGAAAAACAGGTTATTGCAAAAGACCCTGCAACTTAAGTTAGTACAGGTTGAAACAAAGACGGAAGAGAACAAGGAGCTGAGAAATCGTGTCAAATGTCTTGGTGATTTTCAAAGTTCTTGCAAAAGGCGTCTCCGACAGATTTTCATGCAAGACTATGATTCTACTGTTAAGCTAATCTCTCGCTCAAAATCCAGATTCTCTTCCAAAAATCCAAAGGAAATTGCAGATAATAAAGTTGGCTATAGATGTTGTGGGCCTCCTGAAAAACTTAGTTTTGTGTATCAGAAATTCTTATATCTTGAGCACGTGTGTCCCTACAAACCCGATTGTTGAACTATGTTCTATTTCTGAGTCTTTAACACATGGTGTCCTTTGTCATATATCGTTGGCTCATGAGCCCTTGCATATATATATATATATATATATATATATATATATATATATATATATATATATATTTGTATATCTTATTTAACGAATTTGCATGCATATTTATTATTTAAACCATGCATGCACATATATTAGAAATATATATCTTATTAAAATTTGTACATTTTAATATATATATATATATATATATATATATATATATATATATATATATATATTATTTAGAAAAAAAAGGCGCATGTATATATGTTACTTAAAGAAACGTGCATGCTTGTCGCATGTAGGATTTTTATTTTTATTTTTTATTTAAAACTCTGATTCTAAATTTAAGAACAAGCATGTATATAATTATATGAAGAAAAAAATATCAAATTTATTTTTAAATAATTTACATGTTTAATATTTGTGAAATTATGAATAATAATATAAAATAAATAAATAAATAAAATTGTGACTTTGCTTCAATGTTTAGATTTAATAAGGCATGTTGTGGAAATTAATAAATAGGGATGATAAAGCATTGCGATTAAAATTAAGAATTTTTTGAAAGAGTTTGTTATTTGGAAAGAAAAGGTGAAAATATTTTATTATATGATAAATAGATATGAGTTAATTTAAATATTAATAACAACAATGAGTGTTATCTTATATTATGCAAAACATATCTTAATATAAAGTATAGTATAAAAATGAATCACTAAGTTTCAAGGAATGAGAATAACTTTATATGATGTGGTTTTATTTATTTAATAACCTAGATAATAGAGCTTGAATTGGTTTTATTATTAATGGAGTATTATGTTGAAATGAGTAATAAAGGTTGAACTCCTTTAGTTAATATTAAGATATTATGTGGAATTGATAAGTTGTTATTTTACTTTATTACTTATTGGAAGTACGAATATTTACATTATTATTATCTATAATATTTTTTTTAGTATGGTACATATGTTTATGATATTATTGTAAAAAACCACATACATAAGCCATAAAAAGGAAGATTCATGTCCAGCGTATGGTGTTTTGTATTCCTCTGGCAGATTGTTTGCTCATCCATCTGTCTCCCTTATTCACCCTCTTCTATTAAATTGGGTTAATCAATTATTCTTGACATCTTTGTTTAGTTAAGGCGGTATGTTATGTTTTGTTTAACTTGTGCATGGCCATTAATGGGTATCAGCAACTAAAATTGCCCCTAAGCCATTCAGGAAACTTGATTCATATTTTTTTTTTTTTCAACTAATTACAATATATAAGTTATTTGGTAGTTGTGATCAATAAATGGTTTTATCTCATGAAAGTATGGCTTGATTATTTATTAACTACTCTTCCAAGTGGGTGATATACTGATTCTACAACCCATTAGAGGGTAAAGTTTAAACTAATTGTCTACTCAAGCTTGTAAGTGCCTTATCTCACTCTGATGCTCTACTAATTGTCTATTTGTAAAATAGAAATATTTAAGGACTACAACAAGTTTTCCACATCAGTTACAGATGAATTATACCCTAACGAATTGGGAATGAGGCTTCTTGAACATGCATCGAAAGAAGAGTATGACAGTTCTAAATCCATTGCATCAGAAAATCCACAAACTACTGACGACAGTGTTATTGGAAAATCTTTGAATGTTTCCATAGATGGAGACATCATTGGGCCTCAACCAACTAATGTTGTTAATGTTCGCAAGTATGCTGGAATTCCAGAGTATGTACGAGTTTTAATAGAAGCACTTAAGAAAAACAAGTTATTGCAAAAGACCCTTCAACTTAAGTTAGTATAGGTTGAAACAAAGACGGAAGAGAACAAGGAGCTGAGAAATCGTGTCAAATGTCTTGGTGATTTTCAAAGTTCTTGCAAAAGGCGTCTCTGACAGATTTTCATGCAAGACTATGATTCTACTGTGAAGCTAATCTCTCGCTTAAAATCCAGATTGTCTTCCAAAAATCCAAAGGAAATTGCAGATAATAAAGTTGGCTATAGATGTCATGGGCCTCCTAAAAATGAAGATGTTGCAAAGTATAGAATGGCACTGAATAGTTTTCCTATAACTATTGAGATTAAAAAAGAAAGAAAGAAAGAAAAGAAAAAATAAAAAGAGAAAACCTTGGGAATGGTATAAAGCAACAGTTGCAGGAAACCCTTGTTCTCCAATCAATGGAATTCTTGATTTCCCTGGAAGGGATCTGTGGCGCAATAGTAGCGCGTCTGACTCCAGATCAGAAGGTTGCGTGTTTGATTCGATTCGCGTTAGGTTCATTCTTGTCAAATATTTCTTCTTGTCTTAGTTCTGTGTTTCTCTTACTAGATCTCCAACAATCTTGGCTTAGTTTTGTGTATAAGAAATTCTTATATCCTGAGCACGTGTGTCCCTACAAACCCGATTGTTGAACTGTGTTCTATTTCTGAGTCTTTAACACACGCTGTCCTTTGTCATATATCATTGGCTCATGAGCCCTTGCATGCATATCATCACAATCAAAAATCAGTTTTTAACTTTTACCTAGAGGTCCATAAATTCGAAACCCGCTCTGATACCATATGCAACAACCCTTATTTAAACATACAATTAATTATATCACATAAACAATGAATAATCAACTCAAAAACCGTTTAACTAATCATCATGATTTTTTCAGAAACATAAGCAAGTCGACTTACCTGTAATGGCGCTTTTCTTTACTTGAGACTCCAAGGTTGAATGCTAGTTGAATCCTGCTGACTGCAACAAAGTTTTGGGGACAACTCTCCACCCAACCGTAGGCTCAGCTGTATGTAATCTTTCCACAGCTGGCCACCCCCGAGCCCTCAATCAATGTACTACTGCTAGGGTATCATTTGTCTCACCATACCTTTCTCTCCAGAGAATGTATGAAAGAATTAATGCCTTGAACCTTCCTCAATGTCTATTAAATAGACCAAACCATGGAATGGAAACCACATGCACACAGTCACTATGTCAACATGCAACTTACGTTTTACTTAATTTAGTGTTCTCTTACTTTTTGTTAGCTTTACTTAATTTAGTGTTCTCTTAGTTAAACTTCCTTTTTATTAGTTTCTTAGTTTAACTCTTTGTTAATTTATTTACTTTTGTTAATTAATTATTTCTTTAACTTTCTTTCTATTAGTTTCTTAGTTTAACTGTTTGTTAATTTATTTACTTTTGTTAATTAATTCTTTCTTTAACTTTCTTTCTATTAGTTTCTTAGTTTAACTCTTTGTTAATTTATTTACTTTTGTTAATTAATTCTTTCTTTACTTATTGTTTATTTTTCTAGGACTCAGTTTATTATTTACCATTTTATTCAGAACTCCAGTTATTGTTTAATGTTTTATTTATTATTTATTTATTATTCTCTTAACTATTTATTTATTTACTTATTTATTAAATTATATTATATTATTTAGTATTTTATAATTATTTATATTTTATAATTATTATGGGACATTATAAATAATTATAAAATAATAAATAATTTAATTTAATTTAATAAATAAGTAAATAAATAAATAGTTAAGAGAATAATAAATAAAACATTAAACAATAACTGGAGTTCTGAATAAAATGGTAAATAATAAAATGGAGTCCTAAAACAATAAACAATAAGTAAATTTAAAGAAAGAATTAATTAACAAAAGTAAATAAATTAAAAAGGAGTTAAACTAAGAAACTAATAGATAGAAAGTTAAAGAAAGAATTAATTAGCAAAAGTAATTAAGAATAACAAGCAGTTAAACTAAGAAACTAATAGAAAGAAAGTTAAAGAAAGAATTAATTAACAAAAGTAAATAAATTAACAAACAGTTAAACTAAAAAACTAATAAAAAGGAAATTTAACTAAAAGAACATTAAATTAAGTAAAGCTAACAAAAAGTAAGAGAACACTAAATTAAGTAAAACTTAAGTTGCATGTTGACACAGTGACTGTGTGCATGTGGTTTCCATTCCATGGTTTAGTCTATTTAATAGACATTGAAGAAAGTTCAAGGCATTCATGCTTTCATACATTCTTTGGAGAGAAAGGTATGGTGAGGAAAATGATACCCTGACAGTAGTACATTGATTGAGGGCTCGAGGGTGGTCAGTCGTGGAAAGATTACATATACCCAGGAGCCTATGGTTGGGTGGAGAGTTGTCCCCAAAACTCTGTTGCGGTTGGCAGGATTCCACTAGCATTCAACCTTGGAGTCTCAAGTAAGGAAAATAACCATTACAGGTAAGTCGACTTGCTTATGTTTCTGAAAATTTCATGATGATTAGTTAAACGGTTTTTTGAGTTGATTATTCATTGTTTATGTGATATAATTAATTGCATGTTTAAATCGGGGTTGTTACATATGGTATCAGAGCCAAGTTTCAGCTCTATGTGACCTCCCTCTAGGTAAAAGTTAAATCCTGATTTTTTTATTGTGATGATGAATAGAGGGCTCTGAATTGAGTAATGTAGTGATTATAAATTTAATATAATAATTGTAATTATTATTAAAAATAGATTTGAGATTAGAGTTTTAAATTAAAAAGAAAATTAGAAACCTTGCATGCTTGTCCCATGCACCTTTGTTTAAGTAAAATATATACATGCAATGTTATTTTAAATAAAATATATATATATATTGTTCTTTTAATATATATACATTATTAATATGGTTTTTTTAATAATATATATTTAACTTTAACAAGCATGCACCATTTTTTGGCATGTGTTGGTTTAATATAAATTATAATTATATTAGGTTTAACACATAGATCACACTAGTTGTAAATCCTACCAACTTATATATAAATATATGGTCTAAAAGTAAAATGTGTTATTCAAAATTTATATATAAATAATATATATATTTTTTTGTATTTTTGGATTAATTAGTTATGCATATTTCAAATTGTAGAATTAAAATATTGAAATTGAGTTCAAATTCATGCTTTTTACTTAATCATTTAAGATTATTTCCTTTAATATATATATATACCGCATTCACACATCTACCGCATTCCAAGAAAAAAAAAATATTAATGTAATGCCCATTACTAGCCCACTAATATATTGCCGTACTTTCATAAATCCACAAAGCTCCAGCAATTATGTTGCTTAATTGCGGCTAGGCGTTTTCAGTAAAGGATGGCCACTTTACTTTAACCGTTATATGGTTTGGCTTTTTCAAATATCGATATAAATCACAATTTGGTTTTTTAATAAATGTAATTCAAATTTATTAATATAGTAAAGTTTGGTTAAACTTCGAACAAAATTTCTGAAATATGTCCCCAAATCGAGAACTTTTACGCTACACTAAAGCAGACGAAGTGGAAGTATAGTCTAGTTGTAAATAGGAGGAAGATGCTCACGACTTACAATTAAGCCATTAAAGTTTCGCATAT
>JAXQQM020065532.1:0-64583 GCA_034641835.2 Pinus albicaulis | reverse complement strand
ATATCTTGCCCTGTAAAGCCATCTTGTGTGTAGAATAGAAATCCAGTAAAGCCATCCTTTGACTCCATAGCCCAATGGACTGAAAACTTTCAACCTTGCCCTTAGTTTGTGGATTCCACCATTTTTCAAACAAACTCTTGGATATATAACTAGCCTAAAACCTTCTAAGAACAAAGATAAATTATAAAGAGAGAGCCCTCTCTGGATGCAGATTGGCTAGATTCTGCATCTGAAGGTTGGTTTGTGGTTACCTCGGGTATACTTTCCTTTTCCACAACTTCTAGGAAAACCTGAGTGATAACACTATCGTTGGCCTTCGAGGACAAGGCCCTGGACTGGTATATGCGGTATATTGCCCAGAATGGGAGAACATCTATTCAAGATATCAAGGACGCTTTGAAGCACCAGTTCAGGAAGCCGAAATCTTATTCCCAGTTGGTAGCAGAAGTAAAGGACTTCAAACAAGGTGCACCTGAGTCAGTATGGGAGGCTGATCAGCGACTGAAGAAAGCAATCAAGGAAGGAGGATTCGAATATGATGATAGACAACATACATAATGGTTCATCGCTATGTTGTTACCTCACCTGCGCATGCCAATGAGTCATCAGACCTTTGAGTCGCAAGAGAAGGCTATGGAAGTCGCTATGAAACTAGAGGTTTCCCCCCGAGAGGATACATCTGCAGGGGTACAACAAATTCAGGAACAACTTGGGGCTATGCATATGGAGATACAGAACCTGCGAAAAGAGCGAGGAAAGGACAGTTGTGCAGATCTCTGGTGCATACGAAGCCGGATGTCTGCCATACGAAGGATCAGTGCCCTCTGCTAACAGATTACATGCAAACAGGAGGACCTAGTCTGGTACCCCCAGGGGAACGTAGGGAACCCGTCCTATTATGACCAAGTTCCAGCGGACCTGTGCTATGGTGTGATGATTGTCGGGTAGTAGGACTACATGATATGAACCATTGCCCTCGGCTACGTGCGTATGTCCCAAAACTAAAGCAACAATGGTGTTGATTCTACCGATCAATGGGACATGATGAGCAGAACTGTCGTACTTATGACTTAATGATGGATCGTGGGAACTTATATAGGGTGCAATTGGACCCTGCGTCACCAAGACTTTCTGCGCACTTTGGAGGATCATCGGATCGAGGAATAGGAGGTCAGGGAGGAAGTGCAGGGCGAGGATGTGGGTAGCTAATCTGTTATAACTGTGGATAAATAGGGCACTTTTCCAGAGAATGCCCAAATCCCACCAGGCCATCGTGGAAATATTGTAGGTAGTTGGACCATGAGCTAGAGTACTGCCCAATTTTAATAGCCAAGAAGCAGGAAAAGTAGCCCACCCCTATGCAAAACATACAAAGGGTTAAAACCGAGCTAAGAAAGGCAGACCCCTGTGTAAAAGTCATGAAACGCAGTGGGCTGGTCACCCAGGGAGAAAAAGAGGAGCTGGCCTCCCGGGAGGGAGTGCCTTTCAAATAACAGACACCACTGACAGATCTTGCGCAGCTGCCGACACAACCTCAGATGGAGGAAGGAGTTGAGCCCTTTTTAAAAGCATGTCTAAAGCTGCTACGAAATTCGCAGGCTGTAGGAAATCTCCAAGTAATACTGAATACCTGCGTAGCTCGGTCCAATTTGATCCCTGAAACCAAGGATGTACACAAACTATACAGCTATAAGAAGCGCACTGGGAGAGAGATGCGATTGATTGTGCATATTGGTGACTATGAGATGGATCAGGTTATCTTAGATCTAGGGTCAGATGCGAATGTATTACCAAAACAGACATGGAAACGAATGGGAGATCCTAAATTAGAATGGTCCACCATCCAGCTGCGAATGGCCAATCAACAAAAAATCATCCCTATAGGGAGGTTACCAAAAGTCATGGTTGACATTGCAAGGGTAAGGGTCCTAGCTAACTTTGAAGTCATAGAAATTGTGGAAGATGTGGATTGCTACCCTACGCTCCTTGGACTGGACTGGGCAATTTATATGGGGGGTTTCATCAATCTCAAGAAGTGCAGCATGGTGTTTGAAAGCAAAGGTACGCGTGTCATAGTACCACTAGTTCCAACAGAAGGTGTGCGGTATACAGAACCAGCCTATGAGGAAGAGGCATTAGATCACATTTATAAATTAACTACGCAGGATGAAGACCGGGTTAACCCCACGAATGAAGGAATGCTCTATTGGGAAAAGGACAGTGAATGTTTTTCTGACTCGGATGAGGAGCTGGAAAATTGGCAAGGTCGATTGCACGAGGTTTCGACGCTTCTATGTCTTCAAACCGTCAGGAATTTTCATTGCATCTCTACCACGGAAAGGAACCTGACCTGCCATGAGGATGCAGATGATAGTCAGAAGACGGTTGAACCCATGATTCACACGGAACGTAGGATAGGGGCATTATCACTAACACTGTGCAAAGCACCTATGCAAGGACCGGTATTCTTCAATTAGGAGAAGTATTGGAGAAGGGTGATCCTGCACATAGGGACCCCAGTTGCTAGATGGACTCCGAGGTCATTCGACCTACGCAGATACTTGCTGACATACAACACTCAAGGGTGCGATCAAACCTTGCACGGACAGGCTTGCCAGGGTACCGCTGACCTAGGCATGCGTTGGGTTACGGACCTGCCTGGACCCACGTGTAATTTGAAGAATCTGTGGATGTCTCAAGTAATAAATGGCATGAGGATGCGTGACGTGGCCCTATCGTGCAGGGACATCCTGACCAAGGGCGAAGCGCATGGCTCGAAAAGACTGATGGCCAACTTGCAGACACACCTCGCATCAACCTTCATTTAGGGTACATGAACAACATGCAGGCATCATCCGTGGTCTCACATTCCGTGGAAACGACCTCAGGCACGAAGGAAAATCGTCAGCACATCCGGGTTTAATAAAAAGTGGATCTTACAAGTACACACAATAGGCGGCAGATCATCAATGTAGCCATTTATGGTAAGATTGATCCACCTGATCGATGGTCAGTCTCAAGAATGGGCTACTCCACCATTAAATAGCTCCAGACGATGTGTGGTTGGCTGGATAATTGCGTACCAATCTATTTATTCACCCTACAACATGCTCCTACTATCTGCGTACTGGTTTTTTGCGCTCATTAAAATTCTCTGGGTTTCCCATTGTCTGGTTGATAAGATGGAACCAAACCCGCCAAAGGACCTGGTCTCAAGCTGCTTAGTACCTGCAGATATTGCCTTAAGAGAGTCTGGGAATGTTGAGTGCAGTCACAGGGGTGAGCACCGGCTCCCGGCAGAAAGGATTGTCTGCGAGCCATGCACAGATGGAACACTGCGATACAGGGACATGCTGTGACTTCTTCGCAGCTCCAGAGTATCGCCCAACGGAAGAAACATGTGCTCACTCCCTCGCCTTGCCCTAGTCAAGACTCCTGACCCAACTACTGGGGACATCCAAATAGATTTAGCGCAGCTATCACGCACAGAGCTATGAGGATTGTACACTAGAGTGTTGCGCGAAGTTCGCCACCGTGACTGGGCCACGCAACAGCAGTATGACATACCTCCGAAAGTACGGGACTAGTGGATTGCAGTAATCACAAACACAACGTGTATTATCTAGGAGAAGCTGACGCGGGGTGCACAATTGGTCGAAATAGCTACCCAACTATGGACGACCATCCAACACCATTCCATGCTTCAGCATATCCAAAGGGAATTACAATAGTCGGAAGCTACTATGGACCAAGTCAGAGCCTCCTCACCCTCCATCGTCTCCTCGCAGCGTCTAGCCATCTTGGACAGGATTGCGAACCTTCACCACAACAAGCATGTCATTCGAAAACGATTGAAACCATGGGCCGACACCGCACTCCAGCTCGCCAAAGACGCTCAGTCTACCATTGTGCACCTCCACCAGCTATTAGAACAGGTTACCATGGCTCTAGATGGCCCTGCCTCCCTAACACTGGTCAACATTACGCAACGAGCTGCGGCCTAGAGTCAAGAAGTGCTCCCTCTACTCGTCTACACTCTGGCTACCTTGTGTGCGCAAATAGATGTTGCACCATTATAGTGACTCGGGACGAGTCACAAGATTTTGTTGGGGGCTGTTGGAATGGGGTCTTCTAACAAGCTGCGAAAATGGTCCATTTTTGATATTTTTGATTAGATTTAATCAAGCGGAGGGGTTTTGGGGTGGGTCAAAGCCCCGAAAGTTTTGTATTGGGTAAAAGGGTAAACTAGGGGTCCGAAAACCATGGGTTGTGGACCATAGGAAAGTTAAGGCTATATTTTTATAAATAGAGATGCATTTTGTATTGTAGAAGATAAGGATATGATGAGCTATTGATGCGATCTATTTGGGTTTTGCGGAATGAACTCCTACTGGCTATGTGCGCGGAGATCCAAGTCCAGTTATGTGCAGACCCTGCTGCTGTGTGCGCGGGTTGGGAAGGGAATTGTAAGGAATAATTAATGAATGAATGAATGCGAAAGATTGTTATAGAACTGAATCTGTGAGTATTTTTATGTGAATTGCTGATGATTGTTGTATTGTGCTTTTTTTTCCCTTAAGTTGCGAAAGATCTATATACTGCGTTCTTGGATCTAGATCTGTTATGTTCTATTTATGTACTACTGTGTTGATGTTATAACAAGAATATAACTATAGATCTAGTGCACATGGATGCAAATAGAGACTTAATTAACCCTACGAGGAACAAGGTAATCGGGGATTACAGGACCTAGTGCAGCTCTGCTTTCTTTACCCATCCTTTCTCAGGGTGTGGAAACCTAGTTCCAACACCCACCCATACTACTTCGGGTGAGACTTTGACCTGTGAAAGCAGGTCACTGCCGAAAGGGCCAATAGTATAGGGGTTTGTTGGCAAACCTTGCACACCGAACCTGGGTCAGGACCCATCGAGCCAACACCTGTCTTAACCAAAAAAAATGTTGTGAAGAATATCTATGTTGTTTATTATGTACCCAATTTCAAGCATAATTTTTTGAGTGTTGGTTAGTTAGATGCACATGGTTATGATGTTAGCTTTCACAACACTACTTTCACAATTTATGATCAACATAAGTCTCTTGTTGCAAAGATTCCAATGACCAAGAACAGGTTGTATCAATTACAAATGAAAAGTGAGAAGTTGTATGAACATAATGTTTCAACGACAAATGACTCTGATTTGTGGCATTTGCGATATGTTCATTTAGCTATAAAAAGTATGAGTTTGTTACAAAGACAGTCTATGGTGAAAGGTTTGTCTGCTTTTTTTGATCATATCTCTTCATGTAAAAGTTGTATAATGGGTAAGCATAAGCGAGATATTTTTTCTTCAGCCTCTAATAGAGCCAAAGGACCACTAGAGTTAGTGCATACAGATTTGTGCGGTCTAATGCAAGAAAAATTAGTTTCTGGCAATCTCTATTTTCTTACTTTTATTGATGATTTTAGCAGGAAAATTTGCGTGTATTTCATCAAATACAAATATGAACATTTTTCAAGTTCAAGGAGTTCAAATTCGAGGATGAAAAACTGATGCAGGAGCATCCGAACTTAGCTAGTAATGTGATTGGATGTTCACATGTTGTGGCTAAACATGAGGTGGATAGACATTGGACATCAGTATTTTTATTTAATTTTAAATGAGAGAAGTTAATTTGTTTGGATTTGTTAGATTAATTAGGAAATAAAATAAGAAATTGGTTCCTCCTTGCATGGAGATTAATCCAAGTAGGCTAATAACTAAGAAATAGGATAGCATTTATTTGTGGAATAGATTCAACAAAAATCTATTTTATGGAGGACTACTTTGGATATTTAGATATAAAATGTGTGGAATATGAAAAACAGGAGAGAAAGCTAGAAAAATTGATGTAATAAAGCCACGAGGGGCTAAACTCTATAATTTTCTACTTTAAGAATAATAGATTGAAGGTGGTGTGAAAATCGTGGTTTTGGGTGCTAAATTTCATTTGAAACCCTTAGAAAAATCATTCCTGAATACAACCGTATCATTCTTCTTCTTATGAGTTTTTATTTGGATTTATCAGTGAATACCTTAAGATTTTTAATGCATATATGTATATTTGCACGTTTTAAATCCTTTTATTATTGAATTTTTGGTCTAAAACCTGGGTATTGATCCGCTTATGGAACCTTATATTCTATTGGAAACGTGAATCAGATACATACTACATGAAAAGAAAGCAGTTTTCCAAGAGGAATGGTATATCACACAGTGAGAAAGAAGTATGTGGTATTGGTTCAAAGTGCAATTAATGTATGGAGGTGACACGTAGTATCTATCAGGTTGAGTAAAACCACCAATATCGCACGATTTCAAAGTGTTAATTGTCGTGTTATTTAGTGTGCGATATCCATTAGATAAAGAGAAGATTATATGGATGGTGGAGATTATAATTATCACGAGGAAGTGAAGAATTAGAATAGTCTACGGTGATTGTTCATGTTTTAATGCTTATGTTGATTGCTTCACTTTTGTTAAATTTCCAGTATACCGTGATGTCTCTGTTTTCCCGGTGCATATAGTAATTAATATATTATTATACCGTTTGATTACGTGTTAAATTTTATAAACTGTAATTTGTTGTTGGGTACACGGTGTCATTTGGTATCAGAGCACAGATCATGTTGTTTTTCAAAATGCCACCAAGAAGAGGCATAGGAATAGGCCGAGGACAACCTGTAGTAAATGCAGTTTTGTTGGAAGAAGTATGACATCTTCATACGTGGATGGAAGCCATGGAAACAGTCTAGAGAAAAGCACATGATGAAGGAGGCACTAGTGACGCAGATAAATCTTCTGAATAAGAAGAATAACAAGACAGTGAAGCAGCTAAGGTATTGAAAATGTTGGTGAAGGCAACTGGAAGACCAAAGGTGGACATACCTATGTATGAGGGAAATCTCAATGGAGAAGAATTAATGGACTGGATCAGTTCGTTAGACAAGTACTTTGACTTTGAAGAATTTGAAGACAAAAAGAAAGTGAAGATTGCAATTACCAGATTAAAACATGTAGCTATCTGGTGGGAAGAATTACAGCTATCCAGACAGAGAAAAGGAAAACCCAGAATCAAATAATGGGACAAGATGGTGAGAAAATTAAAAGGTAAATTCATTCCCAAGGATTATCAATTAAATATTTTTAAGCAATTATATAATTTGAAGCAGAAAGAAATGACGGTGAAATAATATACAGAGGAGTTCTATAAATTGAATATTAGAGCTAGACATGTAGAGGATGATGTGGAGAAATTAGCCACGTATATAAATGGTTTGAGGTATGATATTCGGGATGAGATCAGTTTATTAAATATGAAGACAATTGAGGATGCTTATCAGGCAACCTTAAAAGCATAAGAGAAGATACAGAGGAAGCAAAACCAGAGGGACTGAGGAAAGAGCTTAGTAAGAGGCAGAGGAGCATTCAAACCTAGATTTCAACACTCCCAGAATGAAGCAGGATGCTCAAGTAGCAGATCACCATAAAGAGGAGACTCTGGTCGAGGAAGGTTCGTACCCAGAGGTAGAGGCCGACGAAGAGAAATTCGGTGCTTTACATGTGGTGAATGGGGACATGGGTCATGGGACTGCCCTCATAATAAATCAAAAACTCAGAGAAATGTGAATGTTGTTGAAATAAAGGAGGAAATTCCTCAGAATACAAGAAAAGAAGAACCACCTGAAGTAGAAGAATCTTTGTTATTGAAAAGGGTATTTCTTAAAGTAGAAAAATAAGCAGGAGAGCCAGCTCAGAGAAATAATCTATTCAGGACTATATGTAAGTCCAAGGGAAAACACTGCAAAATGGTAATTGATTATGGAAGTATTGACAACCTTGTTTCTACATAGATGGTGGACAAGTTAGGATTAGTAAAAACAGTACACCCTACTCCATATAAGGTATCATGGTTACAAAAAGGACATAAGATTATTGTGACATAACAATGTAAGGTAGAGATCTAGATAGGCACTTACAAGGATGTTATATTATTTGATGTAATGCCGATAGATGCATGTCGCATATTGTTGGGGAGACCTTGACAGTTTGATCAGAAAGCCATACATGATGGTAGAAGAAACACTTATACTCTAGAGAAGGATGGAAACAAACACACAATACTACCATTGAAGGATGAAGATGACAAAGGAACACCAGGAAATAGTGTTATGTTGATGAGTGGAAAATAATTGTTGCAAGAAATTGAAAAATTTGAAGAGAAGCATTTTGCTGTCATAGGGAGACCTAAGGTGATTTTGACTTCCACAAACTTAGATGATTTATTTGAAGAAACAAAGCTATGTTGAATTATTTTGCTGATATTAATGTGGATGAGTTTCCAAATTCATTACCACCAATCACGAGTATTAGTCATCACATTGATCTAATACCTGGAGCAAGTTTGCCGAATAAAGGAACATATAGATTAACTCCTCAAGAAAATGCAGAAATTGGAAGACAAGTGTAGGAGTTTATGGATAAGGGGTTGGTAAGAGAGAGCCTTAGTCCATGTGTTGTACCAACAATAATCGGTCCAAAGAAAGGAGGAGAATGTGGCACGTACACAGATTCCATAGCCATAAATAAATTACCATCAAGTATTGTTTTCCTTTACCACGAATGGATGATTTAATGGATTTATTGAGTGGATCAAAATATTTTACTAAGATGTATTTGAAGAGTGGTTATCATCAGATAATAATTAGAGAAGGGGCTAAGTGGAATATTGCATTCAAAACAAATAGAGCTTTGTATGAATGGTTAGTGATGTCTTTTGGACTCACTAATGCACCTAGCACATTCATGAGATTAATGAATGAAGTCTTGAAGGAGTATGAAGGCAAGTTTGTGATTGTTTATCTTGATGATATTTTAATTTTTAGTCGAAGTAAAGGAGAGCATCTGGAGCACCTTAAATTGGTTTTAAAAACATTGAAAAAAGATAAACTACTAATAAATTTGAAGAAATGTGGTTTTATGAAGGAAGAACTAGTCTATTTGGGGTTTGTAGTTTCTAAAGAAGGTCTGAAAATGGATCCAGAGAAAGTCCAAGAAATTTGGAACTGGCCAACTCCAAGAAACATATTTGAGGTAAGAGGATTTCACAGTCTTGCAAGTTTTTATAGAAAATTTATCAGGAGCTTTAGTAAGATTTGTGCACTCATTATTGAAACAATCAAGGAAACTAATTAGCCATTCAAGTGGACAGAAGCAATAGACCTTAATTTTAAGTTGTTGAAGAAGAAAATTACTGAAAAACCAGTTTTAGCTTTGCTAGATTTTGAAAAAGTTTTTCAAGTTGAAACTGATGCTAGTGGAGTTGCAATTGGAGCAATTTTGAGTCAAAAGAAGAGACCAATAGCATACTTTAGTGAGAAACTAAATGAAGCTAAGAAGAAATACTCATATTATGAAAAAAAATTTATGTTGTTGTTCAAGCCTTGAAAAAAAGGAGACATTATTTGTTACCAAAAGAGTTTGTATTATATTTTGATAACCATGCATTGTAGTTTATAAACAACCAGCCTAAATTGAACCAGAAACATGCCAAATGGGTAGAATTTTTGCAGAGTTTTAATTTTGTGATAAAGCATACAAGTGGTAGGTTGAAAAAAATTGTTGATGCTTTGAGTAGAGTGAATTTAATCATTCAGGAATTACAATTTGGTGTTGCAGGATTTGAAGGAATGGTTGACATGCATAAAGAAGATGAAGAATTTAAGGAAATTTATGCAGCTGTACAAAACCCAGCAGTTCATAATAGAAGCCAATGGTTGGATTATCTTATCCAAGGAGATTTTCTATTCAAAAGTAATAAATTGTGTATTCCTAAATGTTCTATGAGGGAAAACATAATTAAATAAAAACACAGTGGAGGCTTGTTCGAACACTTTGGACAAGACAAGACTTTTGCTAAGGTAAATGTTTTTTATTACTGGCCAAAGATGCAAACTGATGTTAAGAGATTTGTTGAGAAATGCAGGATCTGTCAACATGCTAAGGGAAGAAGCCAAAATACAGGATTGTATCAACCATTACCAATACCAAACCGACCATGCGATGCAATTAGTATGGACTTTGTTTTAGGTTTGCCAAAAAATCAAAGAGGAAATGATTCCAATGATGTTGTGGTGGATATATTTTCTAAAATGGCTGATTTCATTACACGAAAGAAAACTAGTGATGCAACATATATTTCTAATCTGTTTTTTCAGAAGTTGTAAGGTTACATGGATTGCCTATAAGTAATGTGTCTGATAGGGATACAAGTTTGTTTGGAATTTTTGGAGAACTCTTTGGAAGAAACTAGGTACCAACCTTAGTTTCAGCTCAACATATCACCCTCAAACGGATGGACAGACCGAAGTAGTGAATAGAATCTTATGAAATATATTGAGGAGATTAGTGTATAAAAATCCTAAGTAGTGGGATTTAGCACTTGCTCAGGCTGAATTTTCTTATAAAGATACTCCCAATTGAAGTACTAGGATGAGTCCATTTCAAATTGTATTTGGAATGAATCCAAAAGGTGTATATGAGCTCAGGAATTTGGGAAAATAGGAGATAAGAAGTGCAAAGGCTGAAGAGTTTACAAATCAGATGTAGAGACTACAGGAAAATGTCAAAGACAGAGTGCAGGAAAGTAGTGGTCAAAACAAACATAGAGTTGATATGAAGAGGAAAGAAAAGGAATTCCAAGTAGGAGACCTAGTCATGGTTTATCTGAGAAAATAAAGATTTCATGTTAATATTTACAATAAATTAAAGATGAAGAAGATAGGACCATGTAAAATTTTGAGGAAATTTTCTTCAAATGCATATGAAATTGAATTTCCAAAAGGGATTGGAATATCACCAATCTTTAATGTTGCATATTTGTACCCATAAAAAGGAACAGAGGAAGAGCTACATGAAGACTCTACAATAGAGGAAAACCAGACTTTAAATTAGGAAGAACAAATGCCAAAGATAGTCAAGAAAGAGGTGGAAGCTGTTTTGGAGAAAAGAGTATCCAAAAGAACCAGAGGACATGTTTATTTTCAGTATCTAGTCAAATGGAAGGGACAACTGATCGAGGATCCCAGTTGGTTGACAACAGCAGAATTACAGAAGTATGGGATAAATCATGAAAGTTTGATGAATGATTTTTTTCTTCCCTAGGAGTCTGATGCAGGAGCATCCGAACTTAGCCAGACTGGATGTTCACATGTTGTGGCTAAACATGAGGTGGATAAACATTGGCCATTAGTATTTTTATTTAATTTTAAATGAGAGAAGTTAGTTTGTTTGGATTTTTTAGATTAATTAGGAAATAGAATAAGAAATCGGTTCCTCCCTGCGTGGATATTAAGCCAAGTAGGCTAAGAACTAAGAAATACGATAACATTTATTTGTGGAATAGATTCAATAGAAATATATTTTAGGGAGGAGGACACCTTTGGCTATTTAGATATAAAATGTGTGGAATAGGAAAAACAGGAGAGAGAGCTGGAAAAATTGATGTAATCAAGCCACGAGGGGCTTAACTCTGTAATTTTCTACTTTAAGAATAACAGATTGAAGGTGGTGTGAAAAAACGTGGTTTTGGGTGCTAAATTTCATTTGAAACACTTAGAAAAATCATTCCTGAATACAAATGTATCATTCTTCTACTTATGAGTTTTTATTTGGATTTATCAGTCAATACCTTAAGAGTTTTATTGCAGATCTGTATATTTGCGCGTTTTAAATCCTTTTATTATTGAATGTTTGTTGTAAAACCTAGGTATTGATTTTCTTATGGAACCTTGTATTCTATTGGAAACGTGAATCAGATACATACTGCACGAAAAGAAAGCAGTTTTCCAAGAGGAATGGTATATCACACAATGAGACAGCAGTATGTGGTATTGGTTCAAAGTGTGTGATTAATGTATGGAGGTGACACGTAGTATCTATCGGGTTGAGTAAAACCACCAATATCACACGATTTCAAATTATTAATTGTTGTGTTAGTTAGTGCGCGATATCTGTCAGATAAAGAATAGATTATATGGATGGTGTAGATTATAAGTATAACGAGGAAGTGAAGAATTAGAACAGTCTACCATGATTTTTCACGTTTTAATGCTTATGGTGATTTCTTCACTTCTGTTAAATTTCCAGTATACCGTGATGTCTCTGTTTTCCGAGTTATACCGTTTGATTGCGTGTATAAATTTTGTAAACTGTAATTTGTTGTTGGGTACACGACGTCAAAAACAGAATGGCAAGTTTATTAAAGTTCTGAGGTTTGATAAAGGAGGTGAGTATGAATCCAACGAATTCATTGATTTTTTCAAACAACATGGTATTAGAAAACAAACGACAACCAGTTATACTATTATGAAACCAGCTCCAAAAATAGAATAAAAGAGATATCAATGCCTTAGAAATCAACCACTTCAAGGGGGCAAACTCCATTACATTACACAAATGAAAAATTCTTGGATGGTACAAATGACCAAAACCTCCTTCTATATATAGGAGTCCATGGGCCCACAATATAATCCTATCCGACCTAACAATAACATTGTACGGGCACAATAATAACAATATTGGGGTTACAAGGGTACAACAATAACAATTAGGGGGCTACACTAATAACAATAAGGGACTAAACTAGCAATATAGGGACCTAACATGCCCCTCTCCTTCAAAAAAGTGTTGTCCTCAACGCTTGAGTAGCTCTAGGTGCTTCTGTATAAAATTCTCATCCTCCCATGTAGAATCTTCAGTGGGTAAGTTCTTCCACTTGATGAGATACTCTGAAATTGATCGATTTCGTAGCTGTCGAGTTCTTGTTTCTGTGACCGCTTTAGGTTCCAATATGATTTTTCCTTCCTCATCAAGTTTTTTCAATATTGTTTGAACTGGAATATTTTCACCTATAACCTTCTTTAAGCATGAAACATGGAAAACTAGATGCACTCGCAAATAAGCAGGAAGCTCCAATTTGTATTCCATAGTACTAATCTTTTGCAACACCTTATAAGGACCATAATACTTTGGCGATAATTTATTATCCTTCTTATCTTGCTTGAGGGACATTTGTTTGTATGGTTGTAGCTATAAAAATACCCAGTCTCCTACATCAAAACTTCTCTCGTTGCGATGTTGATCTGCCTGTTGTTTCATTCGATTTTGTGCCAAATTCAGGTTATCCCTTAAGAGTTGGAGAACTTCTTGTTGATGCTCTATGTGATCTTCCATTTCTTGAACCTTATAATTTTCTCTTAAATATGTTGTGATGGACGGTGGATGATATCCATAAAGTGCCATAAATGGGGTCACTTTTGCTGCAGTATGGAAAGAAGTGTTATGACACCATTCAGCGAGAGGTAACCACTTGACCCATTATGTTTGTTTATCAGATAAAAAACAACGAAGATATCCTTCCAAACATTTATTCACTATCTCAGTTTGACCATCGGATTGAGGATGATAAGATGAGCTATGAGCTAAAAGAGTACCCAAACAAGAAAATAACTCCGTCCAAAAATTTCAAGTAAAAATGGGATCTCTGTCGCTCACAATAACCTTTGGGTTTCCATGTATCTTTTGAATTGTGTCCATAAATGTAGTAGCAATTGAACTTGATTTAAATCGATGAGATAATGCACAAAAGTGTGCATACTTGGTAAGTCTATCAACTACCACCATGATGACACTCTTTCCTCCAGACTTAGGTAAACCTGTGATAAAATCCATTGAAATCTCCTCCCAACATTGACTTGGAATGGATAAAGGTTGTAGAAGACCCGAGGTCTTAATTGTCTCAACTTTATTTTGTTGCCAAACCAAACATTCTGCCACAAAATTTTGAATATCAGATTTAAGGCCATCCCAAAAAAATTCTTTCTTCACCCTGTGGTAAGTTTTTAAAAATCCTAAGTGTCCTCCTAAAGATGAAGTGTGCAATTCCAAAAGAATCTTTTGTTTTAGTTGGGAATTCTTACAAAGATATAAGCGATATTTGTACCATAAGGAATCATTTTTCCAAATAAATGTATCAGATGTACTAGGATCTTGCTGCAACTTTTGAATGAGTGTCCACTTCTTCTTCCTTCTTGCATTCATCCTTGCTTCGATTATCCAGTACGGATTTGGATAATAGAAGTAATATGACGATGCTTCCACCTCTTCTCTTTCTTGAGAGTGCATACGCAGCAAAATTTAGCTTCCCTTTTTTGTAGATTATTTCAATTCATAACCCAACATCTTTGTGACCCATTTTTCTTGCTCTTTTGAAGATATTCTTTGTTCAAAAAGTGTTTAAGACTATCATGATCAGTTTTTACCTTGAAGTGTCTTCCCATTAGGTAAGGTCATCATTTCTTTAGTGCATGTAGTATTGCTAACATTTCCTTCTCATAAATAGCTTTCTGTAAATATTTTCCTTTGATTGGACGACTTTCAAAAGCAATGGGTCTTCCTTATTGCATTAGAACAACACAAATTCCATTTCTGAGGCATCACATTCCACAATAAAGGTTTTTGTGAAGTACAAAGCATCTAGCTAAAAGCTAGTGCTAGGCACATTGCCTCTTTAAGATGTTCAAAGGCCTTAGTTGCTTTAGGAGTCCATGAAAATGCATCTTTCTTCAATAATGTTGTTAGAGGTGTTGCTATTCTCCCATAATTCTTAACAAACTTGCGATAATACCCTGTTAACCTGAGAAACCCTCGCAAATGCTTTATGGTTGTGGGGACTTTCCATTCCTTAATGGCTTTAATTTTGTTGGGGTCTACCTTAACACCCTCATGAGATAAAATATGACCCAGATATTCCACCTCTTTTACTCCAAAGAAACATGTGGATGTCTTTTCATATAATTGTTTCTCTTGGAATAGTTTGAGCACCCTGTCAACATGTTGAACATGATCCTTCCAAGACCTATTTTAGATTAGTATATCATCAAAAAACACTAGCATAATTTTTCTAAGGAAGGTTTTGAAAATGGAATTCATCAACCCTTGAAATGTATAAGGTGCATTAGTAAGGCCAAAAGGCATGACCAAAAATTCATAATGACCCTCATGAGTTTGAAATGTTGTTTTCAGAATATATTCAGTCTTCATTCTAATTTGATGATATCCTAAATGAAGATCCAACTTGATAAAATAAATTTCTCCATGTAATTCATCCAATAATAAATAAATCACAGGAATGGGAAATTTATCTTTAATTGTGAGCTTATTGAGCTCCCTATAATCTGGACACATGCGCTATGATCCATCCTTCTTGTGCACCAATACTACTGGAGTAGAGAAAGAACTTTGACTAGGTTGAATTATACCAGCCTCTAACATTTCTGCAATCATACGTTCAATTTCGCTCTTTTGGACATCAGGATATCTATAAGGCCTGATGTTTGGAGGAACACTTCCTGGAATCAAATGAATAGCATGATCATGATCATGAATAGGTGGGAGACCTTTGGGAGTTTCAAACACTTTGGAATGATTGTCCAAGACTTTTTGGAGATCTGCAGAAATAGATGATTTTGATGTTGGAACTTCTAGTGATCATAATTGTGCAATTACGCCTCGTTGTTCTTTCTTCAGAAGCTTTGTCATGAGATTAGAGCTTATTATCTTTCTTGGCTTATCTGCGATACCCTGTAATTCAGCTTCCTTTCCTTCTGAAAAAAAGTTCAAGAAAAGTTCTTGAAAATTAAAAGCTACCATCCCCAAAGATTGTAACCATTGTACTCCTAGTATAACATCAACACCTCCCATAGGAATGGAAAGCATTGCAATATTCAATACATATTCACCCGTGGTTAGCTTGATATTATGGCATTTTCCAGAGCAATTTATAGTTCCTCCATTTGCAACCATCACTTGAAATTATAGTGTTGGGTATAGGAAACAATTCAACTCCTCGGCTACCTTACAATGAATAAAATTATGGGTACTACCCGAATCAATCAACACTATTACCTTTTTATTCTTGATATGTCCTTCTATCTTGAGAGTTTGAGGAGTGGTAATTCCTACCAATGCATTACACGATATGGTCAGACTCATTTCTTCCTCTTCTAGGGTTGGTTCATGGTGTATATCCTCTTCTTTTGAAGATTCTTGTTCATTTTCTTCGTCCTCTTCATAATCTATTTAAAATAATTTATTCTCGGCACACTTATGACCTCTAGTGTATTTGTTATCACAACCGTCGTAAAGCCCTTTTGATCTTTTTTCTTACAATTGTTGTGGTGTCAACCTTGTAGGTTATGGAAGTCTAGGAGTAGCAACACTTCCATATTTATATATGTGAGTGGTAGGCTTCCTTGTTTCCATAATTTTACATTCAATTTTTCTTTCCAACCTGAATTCCTTTCCAATGAATCAGGTTCCCAAACGCGAACTTCATGTTGAATGTTATCCTTTAAAGTCCCTATGAAGACATCAATCCTGTGTTCCTCTGGAATATCAGTTACCCTTATATTCAATTTTTGGAAGTCCTCAATGTGTTCCACCACTGAACCCTTTTGTTTGAGATTTATCAATTGGCTAATTAAGGTGTTGCTTTTTTTATCCGCATAATGTGCTATCATTTCCTCCGTAAAAATTGACCAAGTGACAATTTTTTTATGGGAGCAAAGCCATCGATACCATACAAATGAATTTTGTTCTAAATGTAAAGCTGTAATGTGTACCTTTTGTGTGGTTTGCATGTTATTGAGATCAAAATATTGCTCCATATGTAGTATCCATGTTACGGGATCCTTGCCATCAAACTTCCTCATATCCATCTTTGGAATATGGTGGTTCTTCCATCGAACATTAGAGTTTATGAAATCATGATTAACATTTATTTTGTTCTCATCATGAGTTTCCTCTACTATCTTTTCGCCATTAGGAAACATTTCTTGTATCAACTTTGGAAAACCTTCGATGTCTAATTTTAGATCATTCTTCATGTTTTCCATGTTGTCTTTCTTTTTTTCATCCATATTAGCTTCCATGCCATCCATCTTAGCTTCCAATCCATCCATCTTAGCTTCCAATCCATTCATCTTAGCTTCCACGCCTTTCTTCAAACCATCCATCTTAGTTTCCACAACTTTCTTCAAAACTTCCATTTCATTTTTTTTTTCTCTTTGCGACAATGAAATTTGGTGTGCTTTCTCTTGTAATTTTGATATCTCATGTTGTTTTTCTTCGTCTTCATGAGTCATAGTAGATCCTTCTAAAGGCTTAATGGGTGTTGAATGCTTTTTAGGGGGCATAATAGAACCCAATAATGATATCTGTTCTTCAATATGCCCTTGGAATAAATTCAAACTAATTTTTTTTCAAACAAAACTTATGTAATTCGAAAAAAATACACACATTTTTCTTGCTTTTGAGGAGCTCTATATTGAAACTAAATTATCTCTGTGATTTCAGATCTTCAATATATGAAATTTGGCCTTGAAGTATCCTTCTGAATCTTCTTTCGAATGCCACAGGTCTGACCTGATTTGGATTCTTCAAGACAAAGTTATGCTCAATCTCCCACGATGACCTAATTATGGACTAGTTCAATAGAGCGAACTTGTATGACTTTCCACATGTCACTATTTCCTCCTTCAGCTCTAAAATTGATATAACAAAAACTACAATCTATTCTCTTGCGGCCACTTTTTACAGAATCCCAATCCGATGCTCAGAGAGAGAGTTATGATGTTTTTCCCATGGTCACTTCTTTGAGATGAAATTCGGGATCCTAAAAAAATCCTAACTTCCACAGATCATATCTCGAAAACTATTGTGAACCAAGATCTGAACCATTTACAATAGCTTCCCCAAGATTTCTTCTTTTTACTGTAAAAATTTCAGCTTTTTAAACTTCGTATACGAAAATTTATAGCTAAAATGTCACAATGACCTATTTTAGTTGAAATTCAGGAGCCTGAAAAAACCCTAACTTCCCCAGATCATATCTCCGAAAATATTGCGAACCAAGATCTGAAATTTTTACAGGTGGTTCCTCAGGATTTCAGCTTCACGCTATACAAATTTCAGCTTCTGAACCTTCGTAAAAAAAAATTATTGTGAAAATTCCACGATGACCTGTTTGGAGTAGCGAAACCCTAGAATCAAAACCTCTGATACCAAATGTTATGAAACTAACTCAAAAAATAGAAGAAAAGAGATATCAACGCCTTAGAAATCAGCCACTTCGAGGGGGAAACCTCCAATACATTACATAAATGAACAATTTTTGGATGATGCAAATGAACAAAACCTCCTTCTATATATAGGAGTCCATGGGCCCACAATATAATCCTATCCGACCTAACAATAACAATGCAAGGGCACAATAATAACAATATTGGGGTTACCTGGGTACAACAATAACAATAATGGGGCTACATTTAATAACAATAAGGGACTAAACTAGTAATATAGGGACCTAACATATACTTTGTAGTAGAATTGAGTTGTGGAATGAAAGAATCAGACAATTATGAATATGGCTCGAAGTTTGCTCAAAACATGAAAATTGTCTAAAGATTTATGGGCTGAAGTAGTTGCATGTTTAGTATATATTTTAAATAGATCGCCAACTTCTAGTGTTCAAACTTTTGTACTTGAAGAAGCATGGAGTGGAAAAGGTAATTGTTTCACACTCTTGAGTATTTGGATGTATTTCTTTCGATCATGTTCCAGAAAAATTAAGAAACTTGATGATAGAAGTGAAAAGTATATCTTTATAGGGTATAGTGATCAATCTAAAGCATACATATTGTTTAATCATATAACTAAGAATTTTTTCGTAAGTCGAGATGTGAAATTTCTGGAAGAAAATTCTTGGAATGAAATGGGGAACAATACTTGTCCTAATACTTTTATTTTGTTAGATGAACATCAAGCTTCTACAACTAGCACTGCAAGATTACAGGTTCAAGACAAAACCAATAGTATTTCATCAAGCATTAGTAGTTCATCATCTTTTGAGTCTGATTCTGATAATCCTAAAATGATAAACTTAAGTGATATTTATGCAGAAGACAATGTTGATGATATTGTAAGTTTTGCATTTCTTTCATTTCAACCTACTTTTTTTGAAGAGGCTATAAAGGACAAATAATGGGTAGATGCAATGAATAATAAAATCGATGCTATTGAAAGAAATCAAACTTGGGATTTGGTTGATCTACCTGATGATACAAATTCTATAGGTGTCAAATGGGATTTTAAAACAAAGTTAAATGAGAGAGGTTAATATGATAAGCACAAAGAAATATTAGTTTCCAAAGTTTTTTCACAACAACCTAGCATAGATTATGGTGAAAAAATTGCACCTGTAGAAAGAATTGATATTGGTTGATTTGTATTAGCTATTGCAGCACAAAACAAGTGGCCTATTTACCAAATTGATGTAAAGTCTGCCTTTTTGAATGGTGTTTTGAATGAATAATTGTATGTTGATAAACCACCCGGTTTCGAAATAAAAGATCAGAAACATAAGGTGTACAGGTTGAAGAAAGAATTGTATGGCTTGAAGCAAGCTCCAAGATCTTGGTACAACCGAATAGACCATTACTTGCTGAATTATGGTTTCAAAAGGAGCGGCCATGAGCCCACTTTGTATATGAAGAATGATCATCAAGGTAATATTTTGATACTGTGTCTTATGTTGATGACAAAATTTATAAAGGCAACATACAGTTAGATGAATTTAAAGTTGCCATGAAAAATTAATTTGAATTGAAAGATCTTAGATTAGTGAGATACTTCTTAGGTATCGAAGTGAAACAAACACACAATGGTATGTTTATGAGTCAACAAAAGTATGCTACTGACATTTTGAAAATTTTTAAGATGGACAGGTGTAAACCGATGGATACTCCTATTGAAATTGGTACAAAGTTAAGTAAAGCTGATGTGGGTACTATTGTTAATTCGACTTTGTATGGGAAACTTGTTGGTAGTATTATGTATCTTATTGCTACTAGACTTGATATAGCATTTGCAGCTAGTTATATTTCCAAGTTTATGGAATCTCCTAAATATTCTCATTGGAAAGCTGGTAAAAGGTTTTTAAGATACATTGCAGGTACATCTACTTATGGTTTATCATAGGCAGCCTCTATAGACAGTAAGCTTGTTGGTTATACAGACAATGATTATGCAGGTTGTATTGGTGATCGGAAAAGCACTTCTGGCTATGCTTTTCTATTTGGCAGAAACTTGATCTCGTGGTCATCCAAAAAGTAGCCCATAGTTACATTATATCAACAGAGGATGAGTACGTTGCAGTGAATTCAACATCATGTCAATGAGTGTGGCTAAAGATACTTCTCTCTCTCTAACTTCGGATATACAAAAAATGAACCTATTTCAATCGTTTGTGACAACACTTCCACTATTTCCTTATTGAAGAACAATGTCTTTCATCAAAAGAGAAAACATAGCGACACATGTTTTCACTTCATTCGTGAACTCGTCAATCATGATGATATTGTTCTCAAATTTTATGATTCCAAGGAAAAGTTAGCGGATATATTCACCAACCACTAGGAAAAGTTAATTTTGAATTTCAATGTCACAAGTTAGGTATTAAAATAGTGTAACCCTCAACATTAAGTGGGAGTGCTAAAGAATAATCTTTAGTTAGGAATTTGTTAGTTGCAAGTTAGTTTAAACGGTTTAATAGTTAGTTTGTTTCAATGTAACTATCTAAAACACATATATATTTCTCTTAATAAAACTTGTTTGTTGCCATGTGATTTCCAACAATTCATTCTTTGGTGTTGTTGCTTCCTTTTGTCAAATCAGTGGTGATGTCCCACAATTGAGGTAAAGGGAGGTGTGAACGTTTCCTCGATTGAATCGTTTGATTCTTCTCGACACAATAATTCTTCCAGTGGACCTATGTTTGGATTGGTTGCCTATGTGATTTGAATCAGACCTATGTTTGATGTTAGGCAATGTGCGTGGGACCGTGAAGCTACGAAGAGGCATGGAGGAGAAAAGAAATTTTGTAGAGAGGCGTCCAACATAGAGTGTGAGGAAAAGTGACTTGGAGAACTCGTAGTGTGTGGGAAAGCTTGGACACCTATGTGTGGAGCCTTTATGTTTGTATCCTCACACGATTTTTTTTATACATAGATACTGTAATTATTGATACCTAATTTTTTTATCCTCATGTGTTAGAATTACAAGTGTTGGAATAGTAAGCATTAGAAACTGCAACCTCTCTCGGCCTTTGTTTTGGAGTCTCGGTTCTCACTAGCTGAGCGTGAGAACATTGGTTGGAGGAGGAACATAAGTCCTGTGCAAATGTTTGTATTTTAAATTTTATCGACCTCTTTCTTATGTGTGTGTTGGGCACTGACCCAAGGTGTGACCAGTGTCTTTTATTACGAGATAAAGAACTATTGTGTGGCTATTGAGAGTGAGTTGAGAGTTGTTTGACTCTGTTTTTCATGTTGAGGAGGTGAAAAATTTGTTGTGTGCTGGAGGAGGCACTGAAAGGCTTCTATTGGGAGTGAACCGTTGAGTAAATATTATTGTTGCATGTGTGGTTATTAGGCGTGAGGTACATGAATTATGGAGCTTGTGGCTATGTAAATTTTTGAAGCTTTTGTTGAAACCTGAAGCTTGGAGCTTGGTGAAAATGCTTCAACTGATCGATGATTGGTTGCTTAGAATTTGTACTCACTCAATGTTTTTTCTCTACTGTGTGGGAGAAGTGAACTTAAGAGGTTAAGGGTTCAGGCAGATAAAAAGAAGCTACTATTTGTTAATATCATTGTGTATGATCAATATTTTTCACTTGTGTAATGCCAACACATGAGCTTGTGTATCATCTTGTTGAAAACACTGAGTTGAAGAATGAATGTTGCCCACACAACCTTGACCTTCTTTGAAGTAACCAGCTGTGGAGAATGGTGTGTTGTTGTGTGACAAAGCTGTTGTCATGGAAATGTGTTGGGTATTGAAATCATGTTGAATGGATGCAAGGAAATGGTAAGAGATATGTGGGAGTGTGTTTCGACCTCCAAAGTGCATTTTCGTTGTATATTTGGCTTTGTGGAAGAGGTAAATGGGTGCGCAAGAAATATTTTTGTCTTTTTAGACTTTTTCGACAATTACCCTTTCAATGATTATTTTTAATGAGTCCATTTGAAAGAATTCTTGGGTCAAGCAGTGTAAAATATATACATGGAATGCACACAAGATGAAAGATAAACATTATATTACTTCTATAATTCACAACGATACATATTTATATTACATGGGAGTGACCCTTGTATTCCATATTCCAAGGTCCCTTGGACTCCCTTCAATTGTTTGCCTTATACACCAACCCTTAGAGATTAGGTGTCTAAAATTCACCCCCTTAATCTGAAGGGGTATGTATGAGTCCAAGAAGATAGATGTAATATAAATGTGAAAAAATGCATGGAAGAACTAGGCTGAATGAGCTTTCTGAAATGTTGGCATAAGGAGGTGGTTTAAGGTTGACCACCAACACTAGAACACTTAGTGAAGTAGCTGGAACTCTTCCAGATCTCGCAAGAAGTTCAGGTCTTCTTCTACAGGAAGTGCTCCTAATGATTTTAAGAGGGAAACCTTCAACCTAGAAAAGGGAGGTCTGCAACCTTCATAAAAAGGGAGACTCTCGACTTGAAAAGGGAGGTCTCAACCTGCGATGGTTTAAGGATGACCACCAACTCTGGAATTCTTAATGAAATTCCTGGAACTCTTCTAAAGCTAGAAAGAAGCTGAAATATTCTGATAGAGGAAGTGTCCCCGATTATTTTAAGGGGGAGAAGATCAACCTGAAAAGGGAGGTCTCAACCCCACATATATGATTTAAGGCTAACCACCAACCAAAGGCATTCTCAGAGACATCTATATCTCTGGCTACAACTATGAATCTGGAATGACACGTTTTGGCTTAGGCTAGCTTGATGTGGCTTTGAAGCTTGTAGATGACCATAATTTCCCCCTCGGTCAGATACAAGGTGAGATGATGGTGAAAAATCAGCTGCAAGTCCTTTTAATTCTCTAGAAGAGATCCTAACATATGAGTGAAACATCTTCTTGGTTGTTGAATCCAAATGCCAAGAAGTGATCCATCCTAGATGAATACTTGTTCTTGTAGGAGTATTATTTTCGAAGCATCTGTTTGAAGAATGAGTGGTTTTATAAAAATTCTTACATGGATGAAGATCAAAAAAATGATATTTCATATGGCCAACTCGATCACAATGTTGGCATAAAACAATTTGTTGTGGCTGATTTGAAAGAGGAGAAGAATATAGAAAAATTGAAGATGAGTTGTCATGAAGAAACCCAACACTTTGAATTTGAATGGGCTTGGAATAGTCTGGAATATGAAAAGACACATCCTTGTCATATCCAAGACCAATTTTGTGCTTGTTATGGACACACTCTTCCCAAGGTCTGATGATTGGCTTGGGAGATGGAACTTGAACTTCTACATATTCATGTTGAAATTTTCTCTTGAAATGGGAATTGAATGTGAATGAACCTCAACCTTACTGATTTCATCACTTGCTAGTTGTTTATGTGAAAATTTCTGAATATTACTTATGCAGAGACCATACTGTTAAATCTTGATTTACTTCTCCTACTTAGACAAGTTATTACTCTGAAATATTCAATAGTAACATAGAAGTAAACACAATAACAGTCTACACTGATACAAATCTAAATTGAATACATGCACAATGAAAAAGTGACATATAGGATTTTTTGAACAACTGTCCCCGAAAAAACCCAATTCACGAAAACCAGTCTTCTGGCTGCTGGAGGGTTTTATTATTAAGTATATTCTAAGTACAAAAAATATGGGCACCTTACTGGTTCATCCAACAGAGAAATAAAAATCTGTAGCAATACGTCATCTCTGCTAGCTTGTATTAGCCCCCGCGCTACTCAGGAAGGGCTTGCGTCACCCCAGACTGGGTTACATTGCCCCTGCGCTACCCTAGTTGGGCTTGCATCAGCCCCGTTGGCTTCCTGTTGCCTCTGTGCTACCCTTTCTGGGCATGTGTAGCCTCTGCATAGCACCTGAAGCCTTTGAGCTATGTCGGTGCTACTCCCTTTGTGCTGCTCAGTTTGATGCTTCTCTGCCTCTTGTTGCACTCTTGGTCTGGGATCAGATCATCCCTTCCGCCAATACTACCACTCGCTACAGCTAAAACACTTCTAGAAATTCTTAGCAAACCACGCCTTAGAATTCCATCTTAGTCTTAGTGCTCTACCACTGTATGTGCCCTCCAACTGATCCTAGGCCTTTTCTTTATAATTTTCTCATTGGGAAACTAACGGTCATGATCTATTATTGAATCGACGGGTAAGACTAAAAGAAAGCTTGATCCATGTGACTTAATTCATTTTAATCACATGTTTAATTTGTAATTAACTTTAAAATTTTAATTTTCCTAAGTTAGACTTAGGGTCCTCAATTAAAAATATTAATTAATTAAATATCTCTTAAACAGGATTGAATTACTCAAATCCATTGCTGGGTCTTGGAGATCTCATGTACTCTAGTCCCTCCACAAAGTTTGGGAGTTAAAGCACATCCGATGCTACCCCAACACATAAAAAATCTCAACACTCCCTCTTAGCGAGGAATGTGCTCTAGCACAACACTTCACCCCGAACTTCTGCACTTATCTCTAGTGTGGGTCTCTGCACTAATGCATGGCCTACTACCCTTCATCACTGCGGTGCTGATGCTCTCTCGTACCACTACCCATGACGCTGCCACCACCATTGCCACATCTGTACTGCATCTCCCGCTCAATCTACTGCATCGTGCTGCCAATTGTTGCATTGAAACTCAGTTGCTGAGAGAAACAACTGAAAACTCTTTCCCAATCTTTGATAGACAAGTCAGTTGGACTACATCATCACTGAAGCTCTGTAGGCTGCTATTCTATGATGTCATCTGGAGGTTGTTGCACAGCTACAACTCTGCATTGCATAAGTAGACCTCCTCTACGCTGAATTCCCCTACGCTGCTACTTCGTTGTGCTATCTCCTGAAGCCTATGCGTTGCTGCAGATCTACACTGTGTAAGTAGGCTTGCTATGCGCTGATGAAGTCACATCAGGCCCTCTGCACCGTTGCTGCTATGCAACTGCTGCATCTGCACTGTGTTGCTCCCTCTCAGCATCTAGCTTTGCCTCTGCTCCATCTATGATTCTATTCACCCACTGCTCCACTTTTTCCACTACCGTCTTAAGGCTCCCGTAGCTTGTATGTGATCTAAGAGTTGGGCTACTCAAGGATCCTACCCCCACTCTATAGTTTCTCTACAGATCCATGTAGCCCCAATTTTGTGGTTCATGAGCACTCATGGCTATTTCACATTCAAAGCCATCATCCACCACAACAGCCTTGGAGCTAGAAGCTTCCTTGTCCTTCTTATTCTGAGGACAATTGCTGGCGAAATGTCCTAGTTTTCCGCACTGGAAACACTTGATATTTGACAGATCCTGCTTCTTTCTCCCTTGTTTCCTCTTTGATGCCAAGGTTGCATCTTCCTCTTCTTCCTTATTTACTTTACTTGACCTGGTGTTGTACTACCTCTTGGTGATTTGACATATTTCTTCTTGTCAGAGGATAGCCCACATATTGTCCCAGTTGAGAAGGTTCGCTCTACCCAAGAGACTATGGATAAAAATTTTCCAGTCCTCTGTGAAAACATTTAGAGTCTTCATCACCATAACATCATCCTCCACTTTCACCCCCATGCCAGTCAATTGATCCTGGATCGCTTGAATTCTAGACAGAAAAGGATCAATATCTTTTCCCTTAGCCATCATGAATAACCTCAGCTGGTTCTCCAAAAGCATCTTCCTCTGGATGGATCTTCATTCATATAGTGTGGTCAAAGCCACCCACATATCCTGAGCCATTGTCTTCTCGACTATTTAAGGAACCACATGATCTTTGCCCCCAACCATGATGAAGCACTTGGCGTGTGTCATTGCTTCTTCATGCTTATGTAGGAGCTTCGCATTGGTTAGTGTGGCTAGGAATTTATTTGCATGCTCCCTCAGACCGTATGCCTCCATGACTAGCACTATTCTGACCTTCTAGATTGTAAATTTGGATAATTCATCCAACCTATCCTGATCACGTAGTCCTTGAGGTGCCATCTGCTAAGAAAATATGTCAGAACGAATCCTCCTTTCTATGCTAGAGACTTGGATCTAAGGTCCTTGGTGAAATAAGCACCCTCTTCTCCCTCTGACAACTGACTCCCTGTCTTGGAAGTATTCCAAATAAAAAACGAATCATCTCTCTTCGATCCTCTGATCAATCTGTAGATTTATTTGGCTGGAAATCTTCTGAGAATTTGTTCTCCTCCTGAACTTTGTCAACTTTGATCAGGCTAAATTATGAACTGACATAATTTTAACCCCCACCAACTACTCCTGAAGGTTTGCAGCACAGCTTTTGGCACTCTAAATTAGCAAACAACTTCAGGATTGTGTCACCCTAGCTATCCTCCGCATGAGAAAACAGTCACATCATAGCTTCTGCGCTGCCTCTGCGCAGTAAGTACATGGGCTTGCATGGATGCTATGTCACTCTAGCCTCTGTGTGGCTCTGCTTCCTTTGGCTGCTATGTTGTCCTTTCTGGTTCGGCTTTCTATGGTTGCTGCTTCTTTCTCATCTGCTTTCTGCAACAAGGATTATTCAGTCTTCGTATTGGTGATCTAGGCAAGATCTGTAATTTCTTTGATACCATAAGAAAATTTCCGAATATTACTTATGCAGAAACCCTACTATTAAATCTTGATTTACTTATCCTACTTAGACAAGTTAATAATATGAAATATTGAGCATTAAAATAGAAGTAAACACATTAACAGTCTACACAGATACAACTCTAAACTAAATACATGCACAATGACAAAGTGATACATAGGATTTTCTGGACAACTGTCCCCAGAAAAACCGAATGCGGGAAAACTGGTCTTCTGGCTGCTGGAGGGTTTTATTATTAAGTATATTAAGTACAACAAATCTAGGCACCTAACTGGTTAACTTGACAGAGAAATAAACAATTTGCAGCATTACAATTGTTTTAAAGACAGAAAAGCTGACTAATTCACATCCTCAAATGAGATTTACAGAACTCTACCCCTTTTTCAGTCTTCAAAAACCATTCTGGAGCCCTCTGCGTCAGCTATGCTAGCCTGTTTCAGCCGTTGTGTTGCTCAGGAAGGGTCCGTGTCACCCCATACTAGGTTATGCTACCCCTGCGCTTCCATAGCTGGGCATGTGTCAGCCGTGCTAGCCTCCTTCTAGCTTCCCTTTCTGGGCTTGCGTAGCACCTGAAGCCTCTGTGTTGCGCAACTACTGCGTAATTGTTACTCCCTCTACACTTCTCAGTCTACTGCTTCTCTACCTCTTGTTGCACTCTTGCTTGGGATCAGATCATCCCTTCCTCCAATTCCACCCCTCGTTGCACCTGAAACACTTTTGTAAATTATTAGCAAACCATGCCCTAGAACTCCAACTTAGCCTCAGTGCTCTACCACTGTGTGTGTCCTCCAACTAACCCCAATTATTTCCTTTATACTTTTCTCGTTGGGAAACCAATGACCATGATATAATCTTGAATCAACGGATAAGATTAAAATAGTTCTTGATCTTTGTGACTTAAGTCATTTTCATCACATGTTTAATTTAATTAACTCTAGTCTTTTAATTTTCCAAAGTTAAACTTAGGGTCCTTAATTAAAAATATTAATTAATTAAATATCTCTTAAACAAGATGGAATTACTCAAATCCCTTTCTGGGTCTTGGAGATCTCATGTGATCTAGTCCCTCCACAAAGCTTGGGAGCTAGAGCATATATGAAGCTACACCAACACATCAAAAATCTCAACAGTTTATGGGTGTTTGTTTCAACCGTAAACAGAGGATTGTTTTAACAAATCTATTGAAGCTCATCTCGTTAGAACTAAGATTCTAGTTGCAAAAAGTCAATCTTCAACTATGCATTTTGTAGACATATTTTAATGTCGGAAAGATTGCCCTTTTTGATGTTTACCATCTCGTCTACAGTGAACGTATTAGATTACGTAAAAACTCTAATATATCATCAAGTTTGGCCATTTTCGAAGAGTTTAATTTTGTGGATTCAAATGTACTCCCAAAACCAAATAAAGGGGTGCTCACTTTGCCAAATGTTACACCAAGGACAAATGAAGAATTATAGTATCAACAAAACTTACAGAAGGGCTAGTACTAACACCAAATGTAATTGTAGTACGAGACATGGCTAATAGTGCGTTGCTACCCTTCACAAGCAATGTATTACAACAAAGGCCAAAAAACTATAGAAACATAATTAATATCTTTTTTTTCGAAGTAAGGTCATCCAACTTTGGCAGGTCAAAGAAGAAGTCCAGAGGTAAAGGTATTCAAATTAAAATCAATGACGAGCTTTCTGGATGATTTTTTATTTCTCCAGGTGTTTGGGTCCAACACATTTATAACTTCAATGTTGCTCTAACTCAACGCTCCAAATATGTTAATGAAGTCATTATTCAACCAAAATTCTACATATGCTAACCAAATTGAGGCAAGGAATTGATATATAAATGTTGAGCTTTATTACATAAATAATGTAGCAACAACCTTCTTAATGATGTTTCTCAATGAAATCATATCATTGAGTCTAGCCAAAGTCGATACCCAACCACAATCCTTATCCTAGTCAAACTAATGTGATTTCTTGAAAGAAAATTATACAATAAAATCAAACTCTATCATAAAGTGGTGACACGAAACGACCAAGGGAACTTAGGACATTCTTTACCTCATGAGGAGTTTCCATACCAACAAGATCCTTTATCTATCATAGGATTTGTTTCAGTATCGTGTCAGATTCTCTGATGCAGAATCAGACTTAGCAACAACTCCATTCCATCTTACCCTCTTCGGCTCAATGACCTACACCTTGGCAATACCTCTCCTCTGCATCCTCCATACTTCGCATTAATTCTATACAATTAATGATACTCCTCTCCACTGCACAGTTTCGTGTTGTGGCCAATTTCAGATTCTCCGATGCAGAATTGAACTGGAGGGCGTAGCGAAGGCTGAGGGGAAGCGTATGGAAACACAATGTGGGAGGAGCACCAACAATGACGCCAAATACATTTAAACACTAAAATTAGCACTTAAACTCATTAACGTGTGACCCTTATACACTGGCAGGTAACAAACTATCTTTAGCTTTACCCGCTACCAATGACTTCATTCCCTAACCACACCAATATGCCCCAATATATGTATTTTTTCATGGGTGCACACTCTATCCTTTTGCATACGAATTCACGTCTAAAAATGAACTGGGACTGATATGTGGTGTCAAGGGAGAGATATGGTATAGAGGGATCGAAATGTGGAGGAGTCCATATGGTGTCGAGACTGCGAGCATGGTCTGGAGTCGAGTGTTGTTTTGACTGCACGTGGAGGAGGTAGGTGATGTCAAGGATCGTGGTTCGTGGACTATGCTTGGACTTTTATGAGGAGGGAGTATACCACAGAGCATATAGGAAGTTTATGGGAGAGAAACGTATGGAAGAGGCGCAGGAGAGGTGCTACCAGAGTGTAGGTCGTCGAGCTGGATAGGGGGCAATGTAATGAAGTTGCTACTAAATTTGATTGACACGACTTTGAAGCTTGTAGATTACCATCATTTCCCCCCCTATCATATCGAAGGTGAGATGATGGGGGAAAATCAAATTGTATATGTAAGCTTGTAGATGACCATCATTTCTCACCCTCCAAAGAATTCGGGACACTTCCCCTAGTAGAGGATTTCAACTTCTTGCCAGCTTTGGAAGATGGAGCACTGGAGACTAGAGACTGCACATATGGAGGGAGCTTGTGGAGCAGTGAGATATGGAGACTGCACATGGCTCCCTGTCGAAGGGTAGTGTCAGGAAAATTCTCTCGACAAGGCATGAGGCTGGCTTCATAGAGCAATGATTACAGTTAATAGAAGAGGAGTACACATGGTTTCAGGGTCTGCAGGAGGATTTTACTTCATGCGAGGGCATAGAGGTGGAGTCCAGGGGCTGATAGGAGTTGATATGTTGCATACATGTAAGAGTTTGTGTATGTCGAGGCGTGAGGAGTGTATGAGTGAAACCAAGCAATGCTCAAACTGAAGAGGTGACATTGTGGTCAGCCATGTTGCAAGAACTTTGACAATGGGCATTACTGTGAACATAAAATATTGTAGAGAGAGAGAAGAAAACACTGACAATTTGAGCGAAAATGGAAGTCGTTCTAACAAGCAGACAGGGAAAAACTGACATGTAAGCAATATTGTATACATGTCAACGTTATAGTTCAAGACAAGACTGCCTACTATTCGTTCTATGGAGGGCGTTTCTTGTAGCCATAACAATTTTCCATATTCCTCATATACCAAACTACAGAAATGGCAGAGGAAAATTCCTAAACAAGGAAAAGGCACAAATCTACAATGGCCACAAAATAACAAGTGGATCAGGCTTGAGCACGGCCAAAATTCACTTGCTCTGATACCATGTCAAACATATACATGAAATGCACACAAGATGAAAGATAAGCATTATATTACTTCTATTATTCACAATGATACATATTTATATTACAATGGAGTGACCCTTGGATTCCATATTCCAAGGTCTCTTGGACTACCTTTGAGTGTTCACCTTCTACAAGTAGTATTTTTGAATGATCACTTTTTCATGAGTCCATTTGGAATCATTTTTGGGTGAAGTAATATTTTTTAGTTGGAAGAATTATGAGACAAACAACGTGAAATTTTATTGATGATTAAATTGATGATTAAGAGTATCAAGAGCCATAGTCTTCTCCATAAGATCCTATTGAAGATATGGAAATTTTTTATGAGGAAGGGTGTAAAAAATCGAGTCAAGAATCTATGGTTGAAGGATTTAGGTGTTGACCAGGAAAATGCAACCAAAAGGATCTCTAGAAAAATTAAAGATAGGGTGACTAACAAGAAGCACTTAGAAGAAGATAAAATCATGTCTGGGTGGAGAGAATCTAGTGCTCAGAGGCTTGACACTAAAATCAATTATATAAAAAATACTCCTAGCAAGCTTGGACTCTCTAAACTATTAGTCAGGAAAAGCCATATGATGAAGAGGACAAACCATATCGCAATTCTTATGTTGTGTCATCATCCAACACTAAAAGGAAGGAAACACATGAGTTTGGATTAATTTCTCCATTAAGTGGGGAGTTAGAGAAATAATAGAGAAATTAATTATTAGAATATTGTTAGAGTGTGATTGGAGGTTATTAGGATTGTTTGTCATAATTAGATATTTAGATCCTATTTTGTGGGAGTTTTGTTAAGTTAATAAGCTATGTTCTATTCTTATGAATGCAGTTGAATCCTACTTGATGAATGGGTAGACTAAGTGTGGCTAACATCTCTGTGAGCGCTACCTCGCCATTTCCAATTATTTGTATTATATATATTTTATGTCTTTGATTCCTCTTAGCACTTATAGATTTGTAGTGAATATGAATCTATGCTATGTATATATATGACTCACATTGTACACAATAATGTGTGTGTGTGTGTGTGAGAGAGAGAGAGAGAGAGAGAGAGAGAGAGAGAGAAAGATAGAGAAATATTTAGGTGCTTTTGAAAGCAGAGAGAGGTTTGTAATTACATAGAGTTATAGAGTTGGCATGTAAATTTTTAAAAAATAGGCAAAAAAATATTTTAAAGTGGACAATATGAATCATAAATAAACTATTTCAATGACGGAATTAACCATGTGTTGGGAAGGAGACGTGTAATTATTTCCATGTTCACAATGCAGTTGATACAAGGTATTTATCTATTTGTTTATGTGTGTGTCTTAACCCCATATGTGTATGTGTGTGTATAGAGATAAACCTTTATTCAAAATTTTCTCTCAAATAAATATGATATTTATCTATTTGTTTATGTGTGTGTCTTAACCCCATATGTGTATGTGTGTATAGAGATCAACCTTTCTTCAAAATTTTCACTCAAATAAGTATTTACACTTTACTAAATTTGATCATTCTCAACTATTGATAAATCTAAACCTTTATATCTATCTATCTATCTATATATATATAGATTTAGAATTTAATATATCTATATCTCAAAATTATGTGAAATCTTGTTTGTTTAATAATAAATATTATATTTGATTATTAATATGGTATAAAAAATTCTCCTACTTAGATGAAACTTGTTTTAGATTTTAATGACATGAGACTAAGGGTTTATTTATATTTTAAATCTATAACTATATTTATCTCTTATAATATTAAATATTATATTTTAATATTGATATATTATTTTGGTTTAATATAATTAATAGATGAAATTATTTTTTTATTCAAATTGGTTAATATACTTTCTAGTCAGATTGTGATAATTTTTATTATTTAAAATGCATTTTTGAAATATGTATAAATGGATTGTGATCATTTTTGCTATTTAAAATACATTTTTAAAATATGTATAAATAAATTCGCACTGTCAAAAAGCTATAGGACACTTCATCTTTATAAATGTAACAACTTAAACTTTTAACTTTTAAAAATCTGTAATAATTTTTGTGTAAAATTGACCATAAAAAATGACTAAAATAACCATTTTGTTTATTAATTAAACTAGCAATTTCACCTGTGGTGCAAAGGAACGCCGAAAGGAGACGAACAGGAGCAAAGTAATACTTCGTGTAACTTTTGAGTGATTTGAAATAATATATATATCAATTTTGAAATAAGTCGGGTCCGTATAGCCATCGCATCGGATTGGAGAAGCGATCGATATCGTAGCATATAACAATGGAAATCGGACGCGAAATGATATAAACCTTGTTTGAAATGAGATCGGGTCTGGAGATTTTGGATCGGCGATTTGGAATCGATCGATCGGTGGATGACATTCCATATTGGTGAAGTGCGATTTCTGATTGGAATCGGATCGGAACTCTGGAAGGCGAAATTTAGAGTGCATTACAATTACCGATTTCCGATTTCCGATTGAATTGGATCGGAGCTGTGGAGCAGAGATACAGATAGATCATTTTGTTTGATAAGGCGTTCAACGATGTTTGAATGTTTACTAAAGGGTTTCGGTTCTGTTTGAATGTTTTATTTAAGACTGTGTAAAGCAATTGCAATTCCATTGCAATTGCAAAGGCGCGAATTGCAGCGTTGAAAGAATTTGCATGAAGAGTTTGGGTTTAAAGTCGACTAAGATATATCACTAGAGAGAGGGCGTAGTCATCTGTGGATGGTTTTCATTCAAGAATTGTCCTTGAAGATCGTTACAGAACGGGATGTGAATTCCAATTGCAGGTTACAGCATTGGAATGATTGAAGCCGATTTATAAAATGGAATCAGGATAAGAGGAATTTGACGGAGGCGATTTGATTCTGTTGAATCGATTCAGAAGTTTATTGAAACCCAACTGCAATGCATTCAAAAGTTGTGGGTTTCTTCAAATGCTATATTTGGCGGATCGTTGAAGTCTGAGCACAATGAATATGCATCGATTGGATGCACAGTGTGGCAGAAAACTTAGAGTCAAAGATTTGGCTAGAAGTTAATTATGGTCCTGTTGTGTATTAAAAGGGACCATTAAAAGCGATGGTATTGGCAATTTGTTTGCAATTCATGGCTGAAATCTGATATTTCGTGGATACCTATCATATGTTGTGACAAACGTAGATATATACCTGTGATGCAAGTGATATTGAAGTGGGATTTTAAATTACAATTCGAATGTTCATAAGTGGGAATGCCAATGGTTTTATAACCATTGTTTTATTTGGTAAAAACTAAGCTTCCGAATAAGTTGAAATTGCCAAAAAGTGGACTCAATTGACAAGAAACAGGAATTGGCATTTTTATTTGTAGATGGGGTATGATTCTGGGTATTGTAGGGTTTTCCTGCGATCATAGTCAATGTTAATTTGAGCCAAGAAGAGTTTTGTGACAGTTCAAGTGTTTTGTACACGTATATCTAAATGGATCATTCATGTCTCCGAAAGAGTTTTAGTGCCTTCTACATTTGCACAACTATTTTGTGCACCTATATCTAAATGAACACATGTGCCTTTGAAAGTGTTTAAATACCTTCTTCATTTACATATGTTGGTATCAAGTTGTCAATTCCATTTATCTGGGGAAATTAAGAAAAATGATTGCTATACTCCTCACCCAAACTCAATTCCTGTTGCTGCAAGTGACATAATGAGCTTTGCCATAATGGGTTCAAGACCAAGTCAAGCAAGGCGTTTAGATTACATGCCAATATATATCATATGGCTTGAAGTTGAAAGATGGAAATTTATCTGGTTCGATGAAGGTATCTATAACTTGTAGCAGTTTTGTCATTACACATAGGTTTGGACTTGGCATTAATGACTAAACAATGGCAAAATATACAAACCGAACACTAAACGTGGGTGCAATAGAAAACTTTTGGACTATACATGGTTGTTTATGTTGGGCATAATGCATAATGTGCTTCACTATTAAAACCAGGTACCCTTATAATGACAAGATTACATAACAATATTTATTATGTGGCTTGAAGTTGAAGGTATCTAGTTCAATGAAGGTATCTGTAACTTGCAGCAGTCCTGTCATTGGACATAGGTTTTGACTTCGCATCAATGGTAAATATATAAACGGAACACTAAATGTGCTTGATTTTACCATGTGTGTAGTAACAAAATTTTGGATTATACATCGTTGTTTATACTTGGCATAAAATAAATTAATAGAAACAAAATAAAACAAAGATTAATAAATAAATAAATAAAATGAAATAAAAATAAAATTACATAAAGTACAACTTAATAATATTAAATTAAATTTGTTTTTTTATTATTAAAAGAAATATAAATATTTAAAATTCAAATTAAGTATTTGGAAAATATGTTTTGAGATATGGTCAACACAATATGTTTTAATCAAGTCAGTGATTGTGATATGCTTCATACTTGTTTCTGTTATATGCATATTAGCAATTGGTGCATATGGCATGCCAATTTCACATTTGACTCAGTAGAGAAATTATAATGTGATTTGTTAGGTGGATTGAAATCGATCTTTATTGCCTGTAAAACAATTTATAAGTGTGTGGTGCTCTGCTCGGGAGGTAAGAATATTGGTGTATGCATGTTCATATTTTGTTTGAGGACTTCCTCAAACATACCTGTATTCTCTGTCTTTATTAACAGTAAAAGAAATGCTGATTAGTTATTAGTTTTTTATGTTTTTTGTTTCTGTTAATCAAATTTTTTAAAAATGCATTTCATGGGGTTTCAAAATGGTGGTAAAGTTTCTTTGCTTGATCTTAAACAAAGATATTTTAGAAATCCGATGTGAATTAGAACATCATAGGCTGATATATTTGATGCTGGATGTTGCTAACACTCGTGTGCAATTGCTAGTACCTGATTTGCAGTTTTCTTTTGCAATAAAGAATTGCTGATAGGAAGGATGTTATCAAAGAAACCTGGCACATGAATAACTAGCGACAGCCAACAGAGCTTATTGATTGAATTTGAGATATAAGCATAGAGCATTAGAAATTTGAAAATTCATGGAATTTTTTTTCTAAAAGTTGTGTTGATGTTGTAAAGAAATGTTCATTATATTTTGTGCAAAAGGAGTAGCTGTATACAAAAGAGATTTTTTCATTAAAATTTCCAAAAGTGATTTCAAAGTTACTAGGTGGACAGTGGATGTACTGAAATGAGTCATTTGCTGAAGCTTGTGAAAATGTATCTAAGATGTAAGGATGCGATTATTTTTATTTTTTTTTGTATATACAGAAATTTTTGAGTAGGAAGAGTTTGGAAAGTAAGATGTGTTGTATATTTTTCAAAGACAAAATAAGATGTATTGAAAAAATTGCATCATGTGTAGCATAGTGGTTAGATGGTTTTGCAGTAGAGGGAAATACTAGTCGTATAGACAAGGTGTTGCTCGACAACGACAGCACCATTTCACATCCAGAGAAGGTACACGGTCAAGATAGTATGCTCGTAGTTCTCTGTGTGCATCCCTTTCATTAATATGGATGAGGAGATTCATCCAATTTCTTATCCGTTGCTGTAGTTGTATTGTGGGGCGCAACCGGTAAAGAGGCAGAGTAGGTGGACGTAGGAATCGCTCCTGTACATTGAGAAGTGCAGCTTCTTGTTCATTGATTTCTTTGTAAAATTGTTGGAGCTGTGAGATATATTTACGATCCATTATGTTCCTGCACAGAAATTGAAAGCATGTTAGTGATTGATGTATAGAAGATATAGTGAAATGGGAAAGCAAAATAGTGAATAGCTAGTGGGATGGTAAGGTACCAATAGTAGAGGGGTTTGGAGGAGCTTGAGCAATAGATTTTGAGGTGAGCAGAGCCTCTTCTTTTTTTCTGCATATGATGAAAGGGTTCTCCTTCATCCGGGAATAGAGAGAGAAGGAGAAAGTAGGGGAGATGCACAGGTCATTTAATGACCAGACTCTTGATACTGCTGTGAAAGTGAGACCTTGTCGATCAATGTTTCCGATGTCGATTGTTGCCTTATCTAGTGTCATGCCTTGTGATTTATGGATTGTTAAAGCCCATACCATGTGAAGCGGTATTTGTTTGCGTGAGCCCCTTTTTATGGGGGGGATCGACACAAATTTAGGATTTGAAGGATCCCATGGTGGACCTTTGTAGTGAAGAAAGTCGACTACAACAAATAATGGCAGTGCGAGCGGTTTAGTTGGTGCATATACGAGCGCCCGGACGGTGTCGAGGGCACCATTGACAAGGCCAGCCTCAATCCACAAGTTGCTTGTTAGAATAACTCGTTGTCCAATGTAAAGGAGAATTTTTGCAGCTAGTTGTTCATCTTCCAGTTTGTTGCCTCTAAATTCCTTTCTTTGGGTAGCGTAGCAACGTGCTATTGGTTGGTTGAGTGACTTCAACATGGTTTTATTGTGCATGTCAACAGCCTCATTTGTGGCGTATATATGCATTGAACTTGAGAATGACTGGACCTCGGCTTCAGGAAGGTTTGTTTTTGAACGTGTCATAAGAAGCTTCCAATCATCAACAGTGGGTGTTACATTGTGAAGGTTGGAAAGGAGTTCACGGAAGGAAATCTGAGCAGGGCTAGTTCCTTGTTGCCGGAAAACTGTTGAAAGTGTAACCACGGTATCAAAGCTTTGCCATAGTGTAGTGCCATGAGAAGTGCCTACATACATTGGTGTGTCTTTGACAGGTGGAAGTTGGGCAAGGTCCCCCATGAGAATTATAGAGCGTCCACCAAAAGGGTTGCTTTTATTTGTTGGGAATCCCTCCCGCAAGCGATCATCGATTTGAGAAAGCAATTTAGGACCAATGAAGCTCATTTCATCAATTAGAATGTATTTCACATCTCAAAGCTGTTCTTGAAGGTTTAGGAGGGCTTGACCTTCTAAAGATTGCATAGAGGATACAGGGATGCGAAGAGTAGAGTGGATTGTCAATGCATTGATGTGGAATGCTGCAACACTGGTCAGAGCAAGCAAGAGGAGGAGGCTTGGTCCATTGGTGGAATTTTCAAGGAAGGCATTTTTTAGGCATTCAATTAGGAATGACTTTCCAGTACCAGCAGTGCCTTGGATTATCATTTTTAAAATTGATCCTGTGGCGTGTGTGCAGAAGTGGGAAAAAATGATATTGAATGCAATGGTTTGGCTTGGGGACAAGGAGGAAAGTGAATGTGATAATGGAGTTTGTATTTGGTGGATTCTTGTGGAGGAGTGGTTGAAGTTGATGAAGTGAATGGCTGTTTCTTGTAAATGTGAAGGGATAATGGAGTTGGCCCAATTATAATTTGCATCAAAGTCACGATGGCCAAGCATTTCAAGTTCATTGAGGAGGATGTTGTTGCTTGGGTGGAGTTGAGAGAGAAATTTCCATTTAGGCATGTCGAGCGTGGGGGCATGGGGAGGGGCATCAGGAGATGAACAACAAGATTCGGCATCGGTAGGGTCGATTGGGGTGCGGTGGACATGCCAAGCTTGATATGTATGTCTAGTTTGTTCCCAATGTGCCACAATGGGCGCGTCAGATGTGCCGATGTCGTCAGGGAGGGTACGGAAAGGGCAGTATAGAAGGAGTTCACTCCAACAAAAGTCCACATAGGATGATGAGTCTTTCAATGGGATGGAGGTGAAACGAGGAATGAGTAACACAAACCACAGAGAAGATGCTCTCAGTGGTGTTTTATGCAGGAATTCAAGAGCGTGCAACTTCAATAAGAGGCAAATCCTCAAGTGCAGGTGGTCTATGCATGCATGACATGATGAAAGGTGTCGATGGAGGATCACCATCCAATTCTTGTGAAACATGTTTGAATACTTGTTTTATTGTTTTTCACATCAGGTATTGATGAACGATCATTTTTTACAGGGAGAGTTTTTCTAGATGTGTAAAGCTTCTTTAATGAATGGTTCTTACTGCTTCAAAATTTTACTTGAACTTATACATAAAAAGAAGAGACATCGTGGGAATATTGGGAGACTTTAAAGAATTGGTAGTAGTTTAGACTTCATTTCCTCTGTCAAGATACTTTAAATACCAACATAGCATGGTGTATAGAATTGGTTGAAGTCCATGTTTGCCTCATATTGCAAAAGATGATCTGTACATTTTTATTTGTCATTTCTCTAGCAGGGTGTACATTTTACGCACCAGATTATCAATGAAGATGGTTGATGCACGCGACCTTCCTGGGTTCCAGTGTAACTTATGTTTCTCTTTTCTTTTATAAACAGCAAATTATGGTAAGTTGGTTGTTCTGAACATAATTGATATACGTCTATAGTCTTGCAACTGATTGGCTGTAAGAATTTCATGTGTCTGGAGGAGGCATGGGTCTTGCAGGGATGAATAATTTATCCCAGCAACCCGGTTTTGAATGGGACGAGGGTTCCAGTAGTAATGTATGCATCGAAGAAATCTTTAGCTGCACGGACAGCAGAAGCATTGGTCCAATCTAAAGTGTCCATAGAAGGTGCATTTGGAAGCCATAAGAAACCGTGGATATGTGCGGAGCCGCGATGTTGCCATTCATACCTAAAAAAAAGAAGGGGAAAATAAATAAGATGGATGTGTGGAAGTGAAGTTAATGAAATGTAAGAGATGGAAGGAATAGTATGCATACCTGCACCAGTAATCCTTTACAAGGACTCCTTTAAGTAGCACTTCTTCGAGGAATATTGTGAATCTGCAATGGATGTATCGAGATGCACGGTGAGGGTTTGCAACAACATTTTGGATTCTCCATCGAGTTTGCTCATTTGAATTGGATGGAGGGTTGGAAGGCATGGTTCTATGCAAGTCAGGCCATTTCGTATCAGCTGCACTGAGTGTGAAGAATATGGTAGGGGTACCTTGTTGAATGATCATGTCGTGAAGCTTGTGTCTAGCTCTAGTCCAGAATGAGCGGCTGTCGCGCAAGGATGAGCCGAAGCGCATAATCTGGTCTGGGATGGTGGAAGTGGGGAATTGTTGAAGGTGGTGGCGAAGGTCAGCGATTGTTGTTGGAAGGGTGTTTGAAAGGTCTCTTTTCATGAAGACAGAGGCATTTGCTTGGCTGCGATGGCGCATGATGAGGTTGTACAAGTAGTAGCGGAAGAGAGGATGTTGTGCAAAATGGTTTTCATGGTAGCGTATTAGATGCAAAGCGTATTCTTGCATATCTACTTTTGTAATTCTTGGTTGATTAATCATTGCAGAGCCGGTGGGGAAGGCTTTGGAGAAGAGGCCTTCTCAGCATATTTATTTACTGTGGAGAGTCAACAGGTCCAGCTAAGTGAATGGACAAGAGGACTGGGGATTTGTGAGGCAAGTATCTAATCTAGTACAACGAGAGCTGGTGTGATTTGAACCAAAGGAGGAGCAAGAGTCAGAATAGAAGGGTTAAAGTTCTGAATCACAACTTTCAAGAATGCATATTGGAGTGGACAGGAGGCCAGCCATTTAGCATGTTGGAAAGAATAGGGATAATAGGCAAAGTATTCAGAATTTTTTATAATGTATACATCTTGTAATACATCATTTTGAAGTTTGAATTGCAATGTTGCATGAACACAGACTCACCATGTAGTCAGACAAATTTTCGCTTTGTTATAGTTTGTTTACAACCAGGATGTCTAGTTCTCATGATACAGAGAAGAGAGGTCATATTAGTGATATCTGATAAGCTAAATATGTGGCTGAACATTTTAGCACAACACATGAAAGATTTGAATAATGGAGTTGACACGAGCAATCAACATCTCTTCAACTTGAGTCAAGCAAGAAAGCACATGGGGTTGGATACCTGGGTCCATGTTGTTTGTGAAGGAAAAACGGTGGGTTGTTCGTTCGCCAACACAACGGGTACAACAAATGTTTCCGTTAGTTGTTTTTGTTTTCATGGATGGGTAAGCTTCATAACAAATTGAGCAAACTTGGATGGGACTAAGTGCATCAATTTTTTCACGGAAGCGAAGATGTGCATGTTGGAGTTGGATGGGGAGGAATTGCTGCACAGATGGAGAAGGAGGAAGATGGTGCGGGACATGGAAAGGGTAGGAAAGAGGCAAACGAATTGCAAGGTATGGAAAGGGTTGGCTAGGGAGGGGAGCTGTAAGGGTAAATGGAAAAGTTTGGGTGGTATGTAGTGGAAGGAGGGTACTTTGTGAAGGAATGGGAGTTTGGTGTGTGGTGGATCGAGAGAGAAGGTTGGCCTGGCGAGTTGCAAAGAGGAGACGACGACGTGAATTAATTCTTTCTTTGTTAAGTGCGTAGTGGCGACGACGTTGTTCCCTTTGCAAACTGGTGTTTGGTGTGGTTGGCATAGTTGTTGCAAACAAGGAAATGGATGTCAAATGCATATAATGAAAGAAGAGGGAAGCATGAAGATGCAACACTCTATTTCATATTTTTGTTGTTTTATTATTTATTATTTTTGGCGAGGATTTTTGTTGTGTTATGTATTTCATCATAGAAATAGTCGTATGGAAATGGTGTGAGTGAATTTTGAAGTGGAAATGTATTGAATATGGTTTGTATAAAAATGAGTGTTGCATATTTGAAATCGGAGAATATGTGTTTTGAAAGCAAGAACATGTTGCATTTATTGGCAAGAGGAAATGAAAGGCATACACTGTATTTTTGCAAAGAAGAAGAAGCAAATTTTGTATTATATTCCATACTAAGCATAGCATGTTGACATTTGCATTTATAAAATGTGTGTCTTGCAAACAAGATGAAGGCATGAAAGAGGAAAGGGAAAACAACATGTGTAAATGTTCATATATTAAGAAGGTCCATTACAACATAGTGGAATGACATATAAACAAGATGCAATGAAGAAACGAGTCGATGCCTATACATTTAGGAGGACTATTAGAAAGGGAAAGGGGTTGTAAAGATATAGTAACGATTACAAAACATACATGCAAAATCAACGATGCATGGCAAGTGAGGAAAAAAAGTGTTGAAAGTTGAACGATGGGAAGAGGCAAGAAATGTATGGCTAAAGGCGGCAACGGGCTTTGTTCGCGGGGGAAGTTGGAGGTTGCAAGAGCTGAAGGAGGATTTTCGACGCATCAGGAAAAGGCAGATCTTCTGCGTTCATAACAATTGGTCGTAGTCGTTCAATGCCGTTGAAGGTGTCCCTCTTTAAAGAGAGTGTGAAGAGGAATTGTCGCCCTTTGATTTTGCTATATATGTCAAGGACAGCTTGAGGATCTGTTGAGAGGAGGAAAAGGTCCTCTGCAGAGATGCCTAGGAGGCCATTTGCGGCGTCGTCAAAAGCGACAACATTCTCGAGGTGGCGAGTGTGATTGTGCAGTTGGAGGTAGAGAATGTAGTGGTAGTCGCACTTGGTGAACGACCCTTCACACTTTGAGCAACGCCACGTGGTATCATCTTGTTGTATAGCCTTTTTCACGCATTTCATACCATCAATGGTAAGTGGGCATGCAAGGAAGTAGAAATCATGCAAGTCAATTGAGGTAGTAGTAGCACAGAGCGACATCCATGGGACATTTTCTCCAGGTGGAATTGAGAGGATGTCAAAAATTGTTTTTGTATTAAGTGGCTTCTTGTTGGTGCTTGAGTATTTGCGGCTGAGCGAGGGCGACGAAGATTGAATGCCTTCTTTCTCGAACCATTGCTTAAGTTCCAGTGTTTCCAACTATATTTGATTGATGTGTTATATAAAATATCATTAGTAAAGTGGAGGTGAGAAGGGAAGTGGAAGTCTGCACTTGGTGAATTGTAATTTTCACTTTCTTTGAGCAATGTCACGTGTATCATCTTGTCAGACAGTCTTTCATGCATTGCACCATCAATGGTAAGTGGGCATACAAGGAAGTAGAAATCATGCAAGTCAGTTGAGGTAGCAAAGAAAGCAGAGACATGGAGCGTAAAACCACGTGACATTTCTTTCTGTGTGGAATTGAGATGTCAAATGTTTTATTGTTAGCTTTTTCCTTCTGGTGCTGAGGTTTGTTACTTGTTGGTGGCTTACTAAGACTGAATGCCTTCTTTCTTGAACCATTGCTTAAGTTCCAACTGCCTAACGTATTTGATTTTGATAAAGGTGGAGGTCGGGATTAGTCATAGTTTGCCGCAACGATGGACCCTGCACCTTAATTGCAAGGATCAGAATCGCATGACATGCGAAGTTCAGAGTTCATGTCAGCCTTCAAGATGGGCGCATGTTCTCCCACAAGGTTACACTGTCGTTGTCTTTATTTTGCTGCAGAGAAATTGTCTTCTTTGAGCTCTTCAGAGCCATCTGTCATAGACAATAGAGGAAAGGAGTTGCGTAGCTAACAATTCCATATAGACATCAATGATTTATTAGCAGTGAAAGTTTAAGGAATTGATAGGTAATAATGGAAGGTGTGGAAGGACCACAGGTCACTCTATTCAAGACTGAGAAAATCATTAGCAATAGAGAGGACTACATGCTTCGAGATAGTTATAGGTGAAGGCTGGGAAAATAATGGTGCCATTTGAAACATTGTAGATTTGGCCAACTTGAATGAGAGCATGAAGGGATTCAGCCAATTCATTGAAGGCAGACATGTGGATTTGCACATTTTCGTGGTCAACAAGGTCAAAGCCTAGTGACTTCCCAGAGCCACGTGCATTGGTAAAATGCCGAAGGGGTGTTTTTGAAAGGACGCGGCCTTGGATGGACCAAGTTTTCCTTGTAGGGGAGAGTGCTTTAAAAGGGAGAGTTGTTGAAGATGATGCGGCGGGGTCTTGGGAGGACAATGAGTGAATTTCAAGGGACGGTGGTGATGAAAAGGGAGAGGCAGAAGATGAGGATGATGTGGCTTGGACCATTTGTTTAGTAGAGAGAGTAAGAGGGCATGGGTCACCAACCAATGGGGCAACGCACTGGACTACTTCAAGCTCGAGAATAGAGAGTGACCTGCAAGAACGAGCAATGTATCAATGAAGTGGCAATGTAGAAATTTAGAAATAATAAAGGAAATAGAGGGACATAAGGGAAAAGCCATTATAGGGGAGGAAGGTGGGAGGCATTATGCAGTAAACGTACATTGTTTGATGCGAATACGTGCATGAGCATCTCTTCAAGAGAACAATGGAGCCTATGGCCAAGGACCCGTTCTGCGCGAGGGAAGTGTGCGAAGAAGGGAGAAGGGCAGAATGCTTGTGAACACCATCGGAAAGCGACATGCGGTATCGAGCTGTTGAATTCCGGGTAGAGTTGATCTGTGCAAGTTCAAAAACCTGGAGAGTTGGTTGTTGGGCGGTAGCACCAGCTAGTAGAGAAGAAAGACAATTGCGAGATAATGACATCTCCATGGCAGAACGGGTGGCTTGTAAAAACAATGTGCTGCAAGCGAATAGAGATATTAAGGTGAAGAAAGTGAGGAAGAACATGTCCACATAAATGAAGGGAAAGTTTGATATTGCTAATTTGTGAGAGATGAAGTGCAGAATTGCTAATTTGGATGATTTCCACTCTTTAATTGATAGTGGCAAATTTGCTATATGGAAGATGCTATTGCAAGTTGCACAAGTGGAAGTTGTGCAAATACGTTCCTGACAATGAGTACTGTAAAGGCTTTCCCTATGGAACATATATTTTGGAATAGGGCATGTTGAATTATTTTCATGGTAAACAAGGCATAGGCATAAAATAGGTTAGGAGAGGATGTTGGGTTGTAGGTATAAAAGGAAAGGAAATAGTAATGTGAAATAACCATATTTGTAAATTAGCTTGTGAAGTATGCTACTTGCGACTGTATATCTTGAATAATCTAAGTGTTTTTTTTCAACTTATTGAAAATCATGTTTGACACGACAGATGCACATGACAGTTTGAAACATAAGCGCACTATACATTGATTGAAAATAGAACTGTTACTACTATATTCTGCACCCATAATTTTGGAATTACATAATTTTTTTTCTTCATTAGATGATAAAAAGAGTTAGACATCCTACAAAATACTGTAAAGGCTATTGCAAAAAATGATATATATATTTACAACCAAATCAGGATAAAGAGAGGAGAGAACTTTTGGCATGCCTCTAACAGGCTACAGCCATGTAACTGAACTACTAAAGTTGCAAAAGGACGAGTGTAACAACTTGAAATGATTTTATTGTACTTGTGCTCCAGAAGTATGGAAAAGAAGGTAAACGAATTTCACATGAAAAACAATAGAAATCAAGTATTTTATAGATCTCATGTTCCTCTATAAGATCGTTGCAATCACATGTAATATAGAATATAAGAAAAATGGATGTTGCCATATGCAGATATACTATTGAGGGATTTTCATTTTTTTGTTTAGAACTGTGACTACTATATTCTGCCACCCATAATTTTGGAATTACATAATTGTTTTTCTTCATTAGATGATAAAAAGAGTCACACATCCTACAAAATACTGTAAATACCACTGCAAAGATTGAAATATATTTTACAGCCAAATCAAGATAAAGAGAGCAGAAAAGTGTTGGCATGCCTCTAACAGGCTACAACCATGTAACTGAACTACCAAAGTTGCAAAAGGACGAGTGTAACAACTTCAAATGATTTTATTGTACTTGTGCTCAAGAAGTATGCAAAAGAAGGTAAACGAATCTCACATGAAAAACAACAGAAATTAAGTATTTTACAGATCTCATGTTCCGCTATAAAATGGCTGCAATCAAATGTAATCCAGAATATAAAAAAAATGTATGTTGCCATATGTAGATATACTGTTGAGGGATTTTAATTTTTTTGTTACTATCAACTGCATAAACAGGAATATCCAAGTTGTTTATTGAATAAGCCAGAACTAAAGGCATAGTGAATCTTTATAAGGAGTTCAAGATCAATATTGTTCTAACCATTTTGACAACTTGACAGTGCTAAATGGACAACCTAACATTTAAAATTCTGCACAACTCCATTTTCAAATGTCATGAGAAACTATTCTCATTTTGGGGGAGTAAAAATTGAAACTATATTCCTTGAAAAGCGAAACTATATTCCTTGAAAATCGAAACTCTGTGAAAAGGGCGTTTCCAATGTGCTTCTGTGTTAGTTGTCATAAAGATCAATACAAGCTCAAGAGGTATAAAACAACGCTCGCAATACTGTAACATTACCTGTCTCAGCACTGCTCGACTCTCGCAAGTGTCTCATACAATGGCACTCGATGGGTATAAGGACACACACATACTCAACAGTAATCAAACTTAATATAAATATATGTACATACTGAACACTAATTACTTGACTCTCGCCAGTGTCACATATTCAGCAACAATCAAACTTAATCTAAATATATATACATACTGAACACTAATCACTGGACTCTCACCAGTGTCTAATACAAGGGCACTCGATGGGTATAAATACACAGAGTTGTACAAAAACTTCATATTGGCATCCATCCTTCTCATACACTGAACATTAACTGTTAAATAAGGATATACCAGCCTTTGGAAAAACAACCACCAATCCAATAGCACAAGACACTCATATAACTATTCGCAGTGAATTGACAGAAAATATTAAGAAGTAACATGTGGTGGACAAGTGAAACACCCATTTCATAATCAGGGCGGAGCGACTTCAAATGAAAAAATAGTTTTCTGAAGAAAATGATAACAGAGAAATAATTTAACAAAAGAGTAACCGCATTAAAGACATATTCCACAAACGTAAAACAACTTCAGACTGTTAATGGGGATTTGGTATGTTTATGAGGTTGACAGAGGATTCAGCGATCCACCAAGGGCTCATTCCCACTATCGTCTACCTGGGATGAGATTCAAAAGGGATGACGCCAGGTGCAAGTCAGAAAGCAAGTTGGGAAGAATAGTTACCGCTCGAAACTGGCAGCCAAGCCAGAGGAAGTCCACTATGTAATGTCCAGTCCCTTGGCACATATTTCTCCAACCACTTAAATTTAGAAAGCACGCTGCCATTTTAATTCCTAAATATTTGAAAAGCCGCTGCTTAATTCACATTGAACGCATAAAGCGTTAAAGACACCGACTTCATATGGACTACAAAGGCCGTTGACTAAATTCAACCTTTATCACAACTAACAGAGAAGCACCTTGGAAACGCCCTTTTCACAGACTTCCACAAAAAATTAAGACTTGTTTCTCGAAATCTCCGAACTCCAAAAACAGCAAAAGAAAGAAAGCCCTTTGGAAACACCCAATTCAAACAATGGCACAATAACTCAAGGGTAAAATCTGCCTTATCTTCAGGACAAGCAAAGGCAAAATTATGAGTTAAAATCGTTCACCCTACGAGGCGAGTATGAGATGATTTTGAGAGTTGACTGGGTTACCGGCTCAGCCATAAGCGAAATTGTAAGCATCAACGAAATTCTTGATTAACACGAGTTGTATTTGAATCCTGAGCTTTGCCACTAGTTTTGCCCCGAAAAGAATGTCGAATTGCTTCAATGAAAATTAAACTTAGATCTGCCCAAGTTAACAAGATTCTTGACAGTAAAAGCAGTGTCAAATAACAGATAAATCAGCAAATTTTTAGAGCTCTCAACCAGGTCCTGAATTGCTGTAATGAAATTTAAATTTAGTTCAACTCACGTTAAAAGGATTCTTAACAGCAAAAACAGTGACAAGTAACAGATAAAGCAAGCAATGTTGGCGGCTCTTAATCAAAGCACGGTCATTATAACAAGAATCTGAAGCCCTGAGAACAACAAACTGGGTCTACTCTTAGAACAACATAAATGGGCAGCGATTGGCAAACAGATTTACAGATTGCTAGTAGTCAGAGAACAACAGAAATAAAAATGCTGAACAGAACTGGTGAAAGAGCAGAAGGTTACCAGCTATTCTGTGAAGGTGGAAGCTGGGCAGCGAGATTGAAATGGCAGGCACTGAAACGGAACGAAAGCAGTTTGCGGGCGAACATATGAAGACGGAGCTAAGACGAACGCATTTAAGCACGGCTGTAGATGGCAGGTTTCAACATTAACGAGCGAGCAGTCACGACGAACCAGACGTATGGCCATATTTAACGCTGCAACAAGCGAACATTGATTCCATATCTCGGCGATTTCTCGGATTTTGGAAGTGTGAGCTGGTAACAGGTTGAGAGGCGTTGCTGCACGCTTCAACATTATCTGAGCATTTACGAGACGCATACTGAGTTGCAACGAAGGAGGAAGCGTCCAATCAAATTCAGCAATTAATTTGAGAACTGTGAGCTGGTAAATCGTGCGAGTTGGTAAGAACTGCGAGCTGGCAAATCGTGCGAGCTGGTAGAATTCTGAGCTAGTAAATCGTGAAACAGTGAGGTCAATTGAAATTGTGCGCTGGTAACAGGGGCAAGCGGCAAATGTCACATTTACAGTGGCTGGAAGGGCGATGAGAAAGCCCTCTCATTGGCTCCAGTGAACAGTGGCATTCAGCCAAAGCCAGCGAAGGGAACGCCTTTCGGCGTAATTACACATTATTTTAATAATAAAATATACATTTAATGTCAAATAAATTTATAATATTATTAATATGTTTTTTAATGAGAAATTTATCTCATTTACCAATCATAATATAATATTTTATTTTATATTACTTCCTTTTCATTAAAATCTAAATACAAATATTCTATAATTACACCGAAGGTGTCCTTTTTATGAGATTGACTGGGAAACACTGTTCATCTCAGCCAATCTCTGTGCTCCACGTGTCGCCCTTCTGCCCTGTCAAAAATTGACACTTGGCAGTCATCCATCTCACCGCGCTGCTCTCAACTCCTTCCCGGGCATCATTTCCTCCCTTCATCCGTGCTGCTCCACGTACCACGCGGCAGCTCCTTCGGTGTCCCGTCGGCTCATTTAATGAGCAAGTACTAGTTTTAACATTATTATTTTTACGGTTCAAATTTTTTGAAAATAACTTCTAATATAATGGATAGACTACTCTGCTATATTACGACAACATTCCAGGAAGGAGCCCTAATGTGAATAATCACTTTTCCAACTTGAGGCTTGGTAAATCACATGCATTATGAACATGCTCTCTCCGGCCTTCATCGCGTGAACACAGCGTACATACACGTACATCTTTGATGTTATTATTTTTTGAAGATAACTTTTAATATAATGGATAGACTACTCTGCTATATTACGACAACATTCCAGGAAGGAGCCCTAATGTGAATAATCACTTTTCCGACTTGAGGCTTGGTAAATCACATGCATTATGAACATGCTCTCTCCGGCCTTCATCGCGTGAACACAGCATACGTACACGTACATCTTTGATGTTATTATTTTTTGAAGATAACTTTTAATATAATGGATAGACTACTCTGCTATATTACGACAACATTCCAGGAAGGAGCCCTAATGTGAATAATCACTTTTCCGACTTGAGGCTTGGTAAATCACATGCATTATGAACATGCTCTCTCCGGCCTTCATCGCGTGAACACAGCATACGTACACGTACATCTTTGATGTTATTCTCATTATCTCCTCTGCCATAAGTCACATAATAAGTTGTCTTTGAAGATTGAAGATGGAACATGGAACTGATGGGTTCAGCGTATCAGGACAGGTAATTGCTAGTCAATTATTGATTGTCTTTTCTATCAATAAAAGACAAAACACAACTGACAGAGAACCATTGACAACCATTGACGTAGAACCATACAAGAAACCATTGACATAGAACCATTGTACGCGTTTTAATCAACGGAGGGCAAATTGAAGTATATGGACATACAATATATCTTTGTATCTTACAACCACTGGATTAGTCTCAAAATAATGGGAGGTTTTGAAATAGTGATCGAAATCAGTGTGACAATTTTGACTCCATCTTTATTTTCAAAAATCAAAATATTAATATTTTATTAATGGCAAGTTAAAACAATTTAGTTGTATAGAATTAGGCCATACAAATATTTTATATAATTTATAATTTTTTTAAATATATAGTTAACTTTTATCTTTATAATAAAAAAATTAAAAGTTATAAATACAAAAAAAATATCAAATTTAATCACTAATTAATTATAATATGATGTAAGCCTTTAGGGGTAGTTCAATTGTTTTTCACTCTCATACCAAGTTTTTGTGAAGTATGTGGTTCTAGGTTTAAATCTCTATGATTAGTCTTGTGGGTTGTGTGTTGGGGCATGCATGGATTCACTTAGCACTCAAAATCAGCCTATGTCACAAGAGGTTGTGTGTTGAGGCATGCATGGATTCACTTAGCACTTAAAATCAGCCCATGTCAGAAGAGTACGAACCTGACCCATTTGTCAATTCCTCTAAATTAAAAAAAAAAAATACAATATGATATAAATATTATATCATAATATAACCTATCTAATTAATCATCATCACCATAGATTTATGTTAATCCCATATTTATGAAGCATCAAGATGGATCAAATCTCATGCGGTGAAAAACCTCTATTAAAGTGAAAAAGATGAAGACATGTTTGCAAAGAGATTTGCTACCTATATATATATATATATATAAACTTCATGCTAAGCATTGAAGGAATTACACCTCTTCTTCATTTTGAGCAACACACTAATAAAACGTTGATCATTTATCACCCACAATAATCTAGGTGAATATCAATAGGCACTCACCTCTTATATTGTCTCAACATTTTTTTATCTTCTTCGGTAGTTTTTCTATGATTTTTGGGTCTCAAACTTCCGGTTGTTTAGAGGCCCTAAACGATGTTTTTTGGCAATTCAAGGGAACAATTTACCCCAATCAAAAGTTGTAGTTCTCATATGGTTATTTCCAATGAGCTATCATCCACTCCAAATGGATTTTGTACACAGAAGTTGCACCCCCGTGAAGTTGGTGTGCCAACTAACCACTGATGTATGCTTGGAAATTTCTAAGAGGGGGATGAATCAATGATTTTAACTTTCTATTTTTTAGCTCAACTTAGTTTATTTTTCTATTGTCTTCTTATGAAACTAATGAATTTTGTATGTGTTCAATTATTATTGGTTTCTTTTGCAGTTACTAAATAGAGAAATTTGTAGATATAGTTATTCAAAATTCAAGATAATTCACACAATATTCAACAAACAACGCATGAAGACTTGAAGACACCATATATAAGTGAAAAATCGTAAGGGAGAAAACAACAATTTTTTGGCTAAAATTGATGTGAAGGAAAGCTCCTACTCCCCAAGTACATCAAATTTTATGTAGGCTCCAACCTACAAGATGTTGCTACCTCAAGGAAACTCTAACTCCTACAAATTTTTCTGTAGGCTACAACCCATAGGAGGCTCCTATCTCAACAAGATACAACATATTCTTTATTAAGCTACAACTTGAAAGGAGATTGCAATCTCCTAATCGAAATAGAAACTCAAGTTTTCTTGGTTACTTGATATCAATTTATGCCCTCAAGTTTGTTTCTCATCTTCTCTACTTCTCTTCTTCATTTGTGTTCCTTTTCTGCTATTTTTCTCTTCTTCTCCTTACTAGAATGTTGCTCATGAACCCTGCCATAAAAACTTCTTAACATCAAAATGTTATTTTCTCATTCAACTATGTATATTTTATAAGCATATGTTATTCATTGTTTGTATTCTATGCATGAATACAAAATGAGTTGTCTCTTGGTCTTCTAAGGTTGTTCACAACCTTCCTCTTCATTTTCAAATCTGAAATTCAGAATTCTGTAACATAAAAAATAGCTAAAATAATATAACTCAGTAGTAATGATTGTAAGAGAATTGTATTAGCTACATTTTTCAAATTTGTACCATACATTTTCTTGTTTAATGAAAGCATACATTTTCCGTCTTTTGTATCAATCTATCATGTGCCATTTTTCATTTTAATTATAGGCCATATATCAAGGTAATCAATCAACATATCTCACAATGATAAACCTTTTCACTTCGCATCACTTTCAACTTTTTCACTTCAATTAGGCTTCCAATAATGGTAATGTAGAAATCAACATAAATAGACCTTAACATGATAAAAAACAATCAACCTTAATAAGATCATTTGACCTTAATTTTAACATTACCATATTAGAAATTGGAGAGAGCATCCATTGAACAAGATTCATACACAAATAATTAATTTCTATATTGCAATAATCAGAGATACATCAAATATATATAGTTGAACTAATTCTAATCTTAGAGAGATAATATGAGAGAATCTCTCAACTTCCTCAACAACCCAATCCAAACTAAGTAAGCATAATAATTGAGGCATTATCTCAAACACCCCCCCTTAATGCCTACATTACAGAAATGGAGAACACACTAATTTAATACAAACATTTGTCTGCCCTGGTCTTCATTAACATTTGTACCCACTCTGAGATCTCATAGAAAACACTCTTTTCTCCACCATTTTCGAGCTACCATTCAACCCATTTAAAATACATTTGTTTCTAACCAGCAATGCTAAATTTGTAAGATCAAAGATTCTTGACACCTCTGAAGAAGAGTCTCGACACTGAACTATCCTATGGAAATATTTCCATCTGTGAAATAATCCCCGAAGAATAAATTTCAACAGTCTATAGGAAAATACTCTAGGTATAGAATATGAACAGTGATCAATCCTACAAAGTGACCTTTAAAAGGATCTCATTGTATAACCTGTAACCGATGCTCTTGGCCCAAAGCACAACAAGATCAGCATATAACAAATTCACACAATCAAATTAGTCAATTTTTCTCTCGTCCCTGAAGAACGTAGAGAACGACTAATTTAAATAATGCTAATTTGTTCAATAATTGGTTCTACACTACAAATCTCACAAATCCTTGCCCCGCAGATAAAATTTCCTAATCCAAAACTCCACTCCACAAGATAATCTTTTACTCAAAAATACATTTACATTAGAATCCAAATAGTCGGGCTCCTATTTAAACATCCTATCATCCAGATCACAAACACACATTAACCCTTACACTACTGTTTAACCATCCAACCATTCGTATCACAAACACACATACATGGCGTCTCTTGCAGTCTTATTCGATGGGCGAAATGACGATCTGTCCTTTGGCTCGTTCGCTTTCTTGATGTTTGAAAGCCTCTTTCACGTCAGCAAATGAATACGGGCCCTTCAGATCTAGCACAGGTTTCAGCTGCCCACTCTCTATGTACGGCTGTAACTTCTCCAGGTTTTGGGCATCAGCTGAGACCACAAAAAATTCAGCTCTGCCTTGAGGCTGAAATGAAGCTATGTCCAAAACTTTGGCTTCCTCTTTGGCCACCCCCTGAGACTTGGCCGAATCCCCTATAGTGTCAAACACAAAATTGAATTTCTCGGAGATCTGATCATAGCTCTGCTTCGTATAATCGATAACAATCATCTACGCCTTGGTAAGATGAATGATGGTTTTGATATAAAATTTCTCCGCCACGCCTTTCTTCAAATGCAAATAGATCTGAAAAACCCAAAACTGAGATCGATCGCAACTCTATACAAGAGTCGTGTCTGGTGCGAATACCAGAATCAAATACCTTTGCAACCCGTTCATACACTAATGCTCAGAATCTAATGTTATACGAACTGAAAAAATAAACAACATTACTTGGGCCCTCTTACCTTTTACGCAGGGCCTCCAAACCTATGTGCAAATCTCTAACTCAAAAAAAAAAATCTTCTAGTCTTAAGATTAGGATTTATCGCTCTCACATTTTCCTGGGCACTCCCGTGAGGGATTAAACCTAGCCAAGCTCCGATACCATATTAGAAATTGGAGAGAGCATCCATTGAACAAGATTCATACACAAATAATTAATTTCTATATTGCAATAATCAGAGATACATCAAATATATATAGTTGAACTAATTCTAATCTTAGAGAGAGAAGTTGAGAGAATCTCCCAACTTCCTCAACAACCCAATCCAAACTAAGTAAGCATAATAATTGAGGCATTATCTCAAACAACCCAATCCAAACTAAGTAAGCATAATAATTATAGGCCATATATCAAGGTAATCAATCAGCATATCTCACAATGATAAACATTTTCAATTCGCATCACTTTCAACTTTTTCACTTCAATTAGGCTTCCAATAATGGTAATGTGGAAATCAACATAAATATACCTTAACACGATAAAAAAAAAATCAACCTTAATAAGATCATTTTACCTTAATTTTAACATTACCAACATTCTCCCCCTTGGGAATTGATCACAACACAATGATCCTCTGCCTCCAAGAAAAATACCCCTACTTAACTCCCCCTTTTATATCAATGGAAAGGGGTTTTAAAACTGGTAAAAAACCTCTAATAATTTCTTATATTTTTGTAGAAATTATTATTTTTGTAGATTCCTCAGAGGCCTCGATACAATGTAATGACATGTAATCATTTAATTCATAAAATCATGCCAACTATTAATGCCAAGGCATGAAGACATGTTATGGCACAAAACCTTAATTCATAAATGTACCAACAATAATAGTCATTTATAAAAGCTCTGCATTTATAAACAATACACTCTTAAATATTAAGTTGTTGGCAATGTAAAATGTTGTCAAATTGTATTAACCCAATGCATTAGCTTCTTCTCCATTAATTCATTAAAAAATTGTTTCTCTCTAAGAAGAATTAAGGCTGCTCCAATTCCAGATAATATAAAGTTACACAATCACTGCACACTTTAAAAAATACACATTTATGATGATGCCACTCCATTCCTTTGCAAATATACGCTTTTGGGTTCACAGGTCATTGCTGTCGCACATATAAACTTACACTTTTAACTTGAATTTTTTAATGAATAAATAATCCATCCACGTTGGTGAAGAATGCATCAAATAACAATGTTTTACCATGTGGAAAGCAATTCTTTTCTTGATGAGTATGAATGGTTCCCATCTAACTCTGTATAAGAATTTCACTTGTTCTTTGGAAATAGTTCCTCCTCTTTGGGATGTTTAGGATTCACACCCAAAATTTCAATAAATATCATTTGTCAATGCCATGTGACTTCTCATATTGTGCCTGAAGTTGTGATGAAACATTTAACAACCTTTGCTTTGGATCATTTTCATATGGTAAATTCCAACAATCAAAGATTCGTACTAATATAGAAGAAAATGCTTTGGAGCATTATTTATGTGGTAAACGCAAACATCCATATATTCTTACTAAACTAGAATTAGGAAGTTTCAATGCTAATTTAAGTGAAACTAAATATCTTCAACCCTGTGACATATTCAACACATATAATATATTGTGGCATATAAACAATGTTAACCATTGTTTAAACTATTTCCAATGCTGCTCCAACGTAATTCAACACATGTAAAACATTCATTCAGGCATTTGTAACATGCACCATTTGAATTATCCAAATCAAAACATATAGTATGTTGTGGCATATAAACAATTTCAAATGTTCTTTAAACCATTTCCAAGGTTTCTCCATTGTAATTCAATGCATGTAAAAAATTCCTTCGGGAATTTGTAACACACACCATTTGAATTATCCAAAGTAACACATATTCAATGCTTTTAACATCATATCCAATACATGGCTTAAATTTAACACTTTGGTTTTGAACATTTCATGGCTTTTAACACTATGGACTTTAACATCACATGGCTTTTAAATACTATATCCAACATTTGTTGACTCTCCAAGGTTTCTTTCTTAACGGGTTACATTACATGGTGGAAGCAGTGACATTGCTTTGATCCAATGTTTTCAATGGCAGTGTAATTGGTCCAAAACCATAATTAGGGAAAAAAAATCAAAACAACGCATGAAAAAAATAACAACACAGCTCCAAAACAACACATTCAAGCTCCAGAACAATGCAACTCCATATTTTGTTAGGAATCCATAATAAAATTACTTCTTATAATCATTGCATATATCTTCCAGTGGCCTTTTGGAGCTGTTTTCTCAAACACTGCATGAATGTTGATACCAATTGATGCATGTTGCTTCAATAGCCATTTCCCAGGCTGTAAAAAATGCAGAGCATCATTATGTCAGGCATAATGAACAAGATTCCTTCCTCTATGTTGTTCTTTTCTTCATCAAACCCTGAGCATGAACATTCCTTGTCTTTTGTATTCTTGTCTACCTTAAAAGGCATCTCAGGTAGCTGACTTTCCTTTTGAAATTCTCATCTCATATGCTATCAAGGAACTAAGTAGTTGATCTCTATTTAGGGTCTCAAATTTGGTTGTCTCTTCTATAGTTGAAATATTAAGATTCAATTTTGAAGGTAATGAGCTAAAAAAAAATTAAACTATTACACTCTATTTTAATGTTTCTCCTAGAGCCATCATGACATTAAAAATTTCATCTACTCTTACAAAGAACTTAGCAATATATTCATCTTCATTCATTTCTAGTGTCTCAAACTGCATTCTATACACTTGTAATTTGTCTATATTTACTTTTTTATCTCCTTCATGAATATTTTGTAGTTTATCCCAAATTTATTTAGCTATCTTACAATGCATTACTTTAATAAATTTTGGCTCAATTAATACACTTAAAAGTCCATTCATAACTTTTTCATTTGCTATGAATTCCAGTTTTCCATATTTGGTATTACTCATTGTCTTTGGTTCTTCATATCCCACCAACAAAGAAGCCCAAACCTCTACTCCAAGAGAAATTAAATATTTTTTCATTCTCACTTTTCGAGAATGCATAATTTGTGCCAGTGAACATATCAATTTTATGTTAGGTCCCTGTAATATTAGTATAACCCCTTATTGTTATTGTTAGTGTAGCCCCGTTATTGTTATTGATGTTCTCATGTACTCCCCATATTATTATTATTGTGCCCCATAGAATCCTACTATTATTATTGTTGCGCCCTTACATTATTATTGTTATGTAGGCTCTGATTATATTATGACCCCTTAGAGTACTATATATAGAAAGGATATATTGTCATTTCTATCATCCAAGAATTATTCATTTATATAATGTAAAGGAGGTTTCCACCTCAAAGAGGTTATTTCTCAAGTCGTTGATCTATCTTTTCTCTATTTTGTGAGTTGGTTGCATAACATTTGGTATCAGAGTTTTGGATTCTATGGTTTCGCTTCTTCAAACAGTTCATCTTGAAATTTTTGATATACATTTTTTCTACGAAGCTTTAGAAGTGGAAATTTCAACCACGTGGAGTCAAAATATTGGTGAGCCTCATGTACAAATTTCAATTCTTGGTTTGCTATATGTTCGAGGATATGATCTGAGGAATCTAAGGTTTGTATGCTCCATAATTTCATCTCAAACATGTGACCTAGGGAAAATCGTCATAAATTTCGTTTTAAGCATCAAATTTTAATTCTTTAAAAAGTGGCCAAAAGTGCACAAACTGTAGCTTTTACTGTAGCAATATCAGGGTTGAATGTTAAAACAATGACATATGCAATCTCATACAAATTTGCTCTACTAAACCAGTCCATAATCATGTAATCGTGGAAGATTTGGCATAACTCTATATTGAAGAATATAATATTGGTCTAACTTATCAAATTGGAAACAAGATTTAGAGGGCTATGACAGTACCAAACTTTAGACCTTGAGGATCCAAAATTTCAGAGTTACAATCCTTGCAAGATCGAGCTCCTAAAAGAAAGCAAAAGGTGTGTATATTTTTTAAAGTTTCACAACCTTTGTTTGAAAAATCAGTTTGAAGTGATTCCAAAGGAATATTGAAGAACATATATCAGTAATTCGTTCTAAAATTGCTCACAAATAAAATAATTCGACACCCATTAAACCCTTAGAAAACTCTACTATGACGCATGAAGAGGAAGAATTGCAACATGATATATCAAAATTATGGGACCAAGTGAAAAAAATATTTCTCTCACAAAGAGAAACCAAAGATGACATGGACGGTTTAAAATCATACATGGAAGCTAATATAGATGGTTTTAAAGCATACATGGAAGGTTTGAGAATCCGCTCTGTTATACGGAGATGATTGTCTTGGGGATGCATGGAATATTCCAACAATACCAACTGATTGCATAATGTTTGGTTTAGAGGTTGTCATGTATAAGAGGTCCCCAATAATAAATATATATAAAGTCTGATCCACCTCTGTTGATTCATCAGTCTTTCTAAGTTTGCAACCTATAACCATTGGAGTGCTTACCAAAGAACATTCCACCATGATGGATTTACTTGAAAATTCCTTGAGACACTTGCTTTGTGAAATAAGAATTCCTTTTGAAGATTGTGTAATCTACAAACCCAAAAAATAAGAAAGTTATTCAAGCATAGACATCTCAAATTCAACCTTGATATCAGCTCCAAACTAACAAGTTAGATGATTTGAATCACTGACAAAAATAATATCATCAACATAGAAAACCACCACTAACAATTTTTTGTCAATGGATGTCACATACAAATTACTATCAATTGTGCCTCTTTTAAATCCACCTTAAGAAAATAACTGTCCAATTTTGAGTAAAAAGCCCTTGGGGTTTTCTTAAGACCATACAAGGCCTTTTTCAATATACAAACACAATTATGTATATCTAACAATTAAAAACCATCAGGCTGCTCAATGTAGACTTCTTTTTTCAATTCTCCATTTAAAAAGGAAGATTTGACATCCATATGATATATTTTAAAATTCTTGAAACTACTAAAAGGAAAGAACAAGCATATTTCTTCTAATCGTGAAACAGGAGCAAAAGTCTAATTGAAATCCAAACCTTCAATTTGTGCATAATATTTGTAAACTAACATTTCCTTATTTCGTACAATTTCACTATTGTCATTCAATTTGTTTCTAAATACCCATCATGTGCCAATAACATTCTTAATTTTTGGTCTTCAAATAGTCTCTTAGGTCTGATTTTTGTTGATTTGATCAGTTCTTCATTCATGGTCTTTATCCAATTGTCATCTTGGCTAGCCTAAGAAAAATCCTTTGGTTCCATCATCGATAACAAATCTACATGTGCTTGAGTAGGGGGATTTATTAGCTTTCTTTTTTTTAACACCTCTATTGTATTGAACAATAATTTGGTCAATTGGGTGGTGTTTTAACACATACCTTGCAGGAAATTTGGATTGTGAACTCATGGGTTCTTCAATATCTTCATGTGTAAATGACTCACAATCTTCTCATCATTGTTGACTAGATCATTAATTTGTTAACATTTTTTGGTTATTTGCCTTGAAATTCAATGTGCTCATAAACTTTAGCATCAATGCAATCAATTAATTTTCTTGTATTCTCCTTGTATCATCTATAGCCCTTGTTATTCTGAGGGTAACCAATAAAAATACCTTCATCCATCAAAATTACCAAGATTTTCATCATTCTACTTGATATAACACTTTCTTCCAAACACTCTGAAACGATTGGCTATAACAAGTCTTCCATACCATAGATCAGATGGAGTTTTGTCACGGTTTGATCTGAAGTGTTTCGTGTTAAAAATAACCATTTTTGTATGAATGGATTCGTCCAAAAACCATTTGTGGTGTAATTCGCTCTCCCATCATGGTTGTAGCCAAATGCTAGGTAGATATGTTAGTGCTCTCTGCTAATCCATTTTTTTGTGGAGTCTATATTATGGAAAACTATCTTTTGATGCCATGTTCTTTGCAAAAATAATCATATTCTTTGGAGGGAAAACTCTCCACCATTATCAAACCTTATACACGTTATTTTACAGATTGTCACAGATTGTCTCATTCTCAGTTATGGCCTTAAAGTTTTTGAACTCGTTAAAGACCTCCTATTTTTCTCTTAAAAAGTTCAACCATGTCATTATGTTAAAGTAATCAATCATAAGCATGAAATACAATTTACCTAAGTTCTTGAATGCTCGCACAAGTCTATATGTACCAATTTTAATGGCTCACTTTTTTATTTCTCGTTGGACTTGAATGGTACACACACTTGTTTTCCATTCTGAAAATACTTGAAAATAGTTTTCTCTAGCTTAGACAACATTGGCATATCTTTGAAAACATTCATCTTGCCCAGTTTGAAAATATGATCAAATTTTAGATGTCCTAAATTTCGATTCTATTAATATCTTACACTACTATCAATCCTGTGCCTGCAAATTTGATTTGAAAATTTGTTGATCTAAACAACATACCATGGAATTTGTCATACATTTGGGAAACACTGAGTATATTTTGCTTCAAGCCATCAAGAAATATAACATCCTTAGCCTTGCCTCTACCATTTTCCAAACTAATTATTCCTTTACCCATTATCTTACCTAGTGCATTATTTCAAAAGGTAACATTACCTTTTCTAATAGGTTGTAATGACAAAACTTTACTTTTGTCTCCTCCCACGTGAGTGGAATAACCAATGTGCACATACCACTGACTCAAAACATTTTGAGCATATAAAATCAAATTGCAGTTTTCTTCATTTTACTTTTTCTTCGATACCGATTGCTAGCTTAAATGTTTCAATTCCGGAGTAGGCCTTGTATTTTTTAGTCTACAAAATATTTCTTTGTGTCCAACATTCTGACATATATAACGTTGAGCCAAATTGTTCAAAGGAGAGAATGAATTACTAAGACAAGTTTTTATTCTTCTCTGTCTAACAAATTAATTATCAAACTTATAGTTTCTTCTTTATGGAACATTTTTTGTGAACATAACGTTAACCTTATAATACATAGCGTTATGCCCATAATTAGTGCAAGTAAAACAATATCTTAAAAATACATCCTCGTACCTGGTAAAACTCTGATTTCTGAATCTTGTTTATGTTGCTTCTTGAGGTAATTGAGCTTATCCGAGGGTTTAATTTCTTTGTTAATTTGTTTTCTCTGCATTGCTAGTATTTTGTCGAGTTCAATTGAACTTGATCTTATTATATTGGAATGTATGATTTTCCTTATATTTTCCTATGTTGGTTTCTTAGTTCACAACTAGAACACAAGCAATAACTTTCCTACCTTTCATATCAACTATTGAGCCTGACTTGGCCTCAAATATAATACTTGTTTTGTTATTAGAGACTCTTTGTACTTCAAGAATTTCATTTAAAATTTTAGTCCCTTTTCCAATTTTTTCGTTAAATCTCAGTTAGGCTTTCTCCTTTTCAATTTCTTTCCTCAGAGAAACAATTTCTCCTTCAAGCCTTTCACATGATTTATTTTTCTCATTGAGAAGTTGATTAATAGCTTCTTTGATCTTATTGCCTTCTTCAATTTGCAAAAGTAGGGATTCTATTGCTTCAACTTAATCCTTGACCAGCAATTTATTTTTTTCTTTTTTTTTCTTTCTCAAATTTTGAATTTCCTCAAGAGAACTGATCAAATCTCTTTCTAATTTGCCTTCAACCTCTTCTCTATCAGAGTCAACAACTTCTATTTCTATATTTTTTATGGCCATGAGCATAAATTCTTTTGAACTTTCATGAGTTTTGTCCTCATTTGATGACTGGCTTTCTTCACTCTTAGAGGAGTTGGAGTCTTGGATGTAGAAACTTTTCTTCTTAGAATTATTTTTTTTCTTTTGATTTTTTCTAAACGTCTCTCTAGGGTCATATTCATTCTTCTTCTTTTCTGGACATTTAGAATCATAGTAATCTACTTGACCATAGTTAAAGCACTTAAAATGTAGGTTACCTTTGTACTTTCCTAAGCCTCTCTTGATTTTTATCATGAACTTAGCTTTCTCTTCATTTGATTCACAACATGATTCATTATGTTCTTCCTTGGGTTTATTATCTACTTTTATGGTTGACTCCTTTGTTGTATATTTACCATAAGGAATCCTCATCTCATAGGCAGTGAGAGTGCCAAGTAATTGATCTAATTTAATAGACTTGAGATCTATCATCTCCTCAATGGCTACAAATTTTAGATTAAACCTCTTAGGGAGAGATCTCAACACTTTTTGGATTACTACTAGCTCTTTTAGATCTTCATCAAGACCTCTTATTATATTCACTACTTCATCAACTATAAGAAATTATTTAGCAATATCTTCATCATCATGCATTTTTAAAGACTCAAATTGCATTCTAAAACCCTGATATTTGGTTTTCTTTACCTTGATACCACCGTCATAGTAGCTAATCATCTTGACCCATATTTCTTTTGTAGTAGTTTTATCCATGATCTTGACTAGATTTGATTCAAGTAGACGAGTGAGTAAAGCATTCATAGCCTTGGCATTGCACGTAAATTCAATTTTTTGATCTCTAGTAATCATGGCTAGAGGATTTTGATATTCTTCTTCCACTGTGTCCAATACACCAACACCAAGAGATTGAATATATAGGTTTCCATCCTTACTTTCTAAAAAACATAACTCATTCCATTTAAAATAGGTCCCTTATTGGTGATTCTCCTTCGTGATTTTCCATAGTCCTTGATCTTTCTTCTAGATGTTAAACTGATATGAGCTTACTTCCTTTGCGACCGATTGTTGTAAGCTAAGGCAATACTGAGAGGGGAGAATACTAAAACACCAACAATCACTTTAGGGTGAAAATGTGACATTGGGTTACACTTTTTGCCCTTTTTTGAGAAAAAACTTTCATTTTTTTCAGTTCTTCAACTTTCTGCAAGCTAAAACAATTTTTCTGTTTAGAATTTCATTTTGTGATAAAAATAAAAGTTGTCAGAAATTTTGTTAGCTTTCTATTACTTATTTTTTGGAATATTTTTATACACATTTGTTATGTCAACTTAGCGTTTCTTTGAGTGTGTGTTTTTTAACAATCAACGGATTCATAAGAAGTCATGTTAAGACGCAATGTTGTATTCTTTGAAAATTTGTGTTTTTGAGAAACAAAATGTGTTACACCAATCTAGACAGAGTCTACTTCGGTTTCGTCATATTTACAAAGCCAATGGATGCATATCATAATTACTAGAATTTTTTGAACTGGTCCATTATGAAAAATTGCATATTTTGAATATGTTTCGCGACGCAAGAAATTTCTTAACATATAAGTTATAAATTAAAAATCTAAAAGCTACCCATTAGAGACAACGGACCAATGTAATGTACGATAATTTTTTGAATTTTTTTTACAATTTATTTTGGAAGATACAAAATTTTGATTTCACTGAATCACAATGACCTTTAGAAATTGTTTGCATCTATTTTATTAAAAAAATAACTAAAATTAGTAAATATTTATGAAATTCCATGAAAGTTATATTTCCTGAAAGTACATTCAATCCTGAAAATTCTTGTCTTGGTTCCGACACTTAATTCGGAATGTTTCATGGAGTTTAGTCAGTCCAAAGTTGCAGAAACGTATTCAAGGCTTGGCTCTGCGTAACTGGTGACACGTTAGTTCGGCCGAACTCTTAAACAAAGTTCGGCCAAACTGTTTTTTGTGCCGACAACATATTAAATCAAACAACAAAGTAGTTTGGCCAAACTATTTATTAAAATTTCGGCTGAACTTTTACTTAACTTTTCATCGGCCGGAAAGTACCGTCGAGCCCCTACAATAAAACATTTCATGGCAATATAAATTGCCATGAAACCATTCATTATTTTCGCATATTTTTGCACTTTTCGTCTGATTTTACAAAAGTCTTGATCTGATTTTGCAAAGAATTGTTTTGGGTTTAAAGAATTTTCTTGAAAGTACATTCAAAGGACTTCAAAGGACTTTTCTTTGAGACACATTATTTTCATACATTTGATATAATTTTGCAAGGAATTTTTTTGGATTTAAAGAATTTTCTTGGAGGTGCATTCAAAAGACATTTCTTGGAGGTATGTGATACAGTTTTTTGGGCTTTATTTTTTTTTAAAGTATGGATTTGGGATTAATTTCGAAAGGACATTTTTTGGTTTTAGGTTGAAGTAAATCTTTTATAATGATTTTTTAAAATGAGTTTTTGTGTAACTTTTTAAATGAATTTTTTTTGTAGGACTTGGAAGGAAATATTTTGAACTTCGTTTCATTTTTATAAGACATTTTTTTCTTGAATTTTTTAAAGTAAGTGTTTTGGATTGGAGTATGTATTTTTTGCAAAAAATTTAAAATTAGTTTTTTTTTTAAATTAAATCTTTTGTGATGTTTTTTTTAATTGATTTTTTGTCTAAATGTTTGAATAAAATTTTTTGAAATTCATACTCTATTATCATGGGAAATCAAAGAAATTGTACGAGAAAATATGTTCGAAAAAGAGACCCTGAGGAACGTAGAGAAGAGACGAGACAATCTTGCAAAAGAAAGTTCTAGAAGCACTCTCAAATATTGAAGGGGAAAATCAACCTCAACTAGAAGTTGAAACACGTATGTAAATGTAAATATTATGATTTTGATATATTTAAAATTTTCCTAGTGTAAAATGTGAAGCTTAATTTTTATTTGATGAACTCATTTGAAAAATATTTTGCAATGTAAACAGAGAGAGATATTCCTCAAAACATTGATGATGAGATACAAAATTTTGAAAGAGAAAGTGAAAGAGATATTGAACCAATGATTGAAGATGGTGAAAATGATGAAAGAAATTCAAGTGAAGAAATTGAATCACAAAGTATATATATATATATATATATATATATATATATATATATATATATTGAACACATGCACGTATTATTGAAATTATACATATATTTATTAATTTAGTTATTTATTGAATGTGTAAATTTATTATGTACTATTCATTCGAATATGTACGGATGAAATCAATGGCGATGACGGGATGTTAGAAAATGTTGACACTCACACATATGGAGATAAAAAAGCTGACCATTATATACGATATCGTGTTAACCACATTTTTGAGAAGTATTTCATAAAGGAAAATGTGACAGTTCAAGCCCAAATGTTGAAAGGTCTGCTATCATTAAGGAAATTAAAAGAATCTACGACTTTATTGGGTATTCGAAAATCAACCAAAGTTAAAAAAATGAAGGAAAATGTGATACAAAATATAAATAGTGCTATAAATTCAATTAAAAGATCTAGATAGAAAAATGTTTCAGTTGTA
>JAXQQM020058127.1:0-10614 GCA_034641835.2 Pinus albicaulis | reverse complement strand
GTCGGGAAATACTGTTGAAAATGGCAACAAGAAACAGTGAAGGAGGCCTCTTGAAACATCTTTTCTGATCCTAGTTGGAAAGTGATCACCTAAACTAGGTGGGGACCACACATGTGATTTTTGTCGAAAAATCTATTTTTAGACTATGTCTATTTTTAGACATACGGAGCATGATTCGGGGATTCCAGTTGGAGATTCTTGAAGTATGCGACATATTGGTAAAAATAGATGAGACCCTTATTTTTAGGACCCAGGCTATTTTTAGACTGTATCTCCTAAAAATATGGAAGTCAAATATTATTTACCCTTAATAATATTTAGACTATAAACAACATTTTACTCTCTTGGAGCACTTCAGTTTGACCCCCAGAGGTGGGGCATGTAGCTGACATAAAGAAATTCGAATTTCCTATGAGTTAAGTGAGCTATTGCATGTTAGACTTCAGTTAGACTCATGTGGCAGAGTTTTGGTGGAGTTGATTGAGGAGTTAATGGAGGTGGTGTTCTGGTTAACTAGTTGAACTAGTTGTATTTAGTTTAACTAGCTAATACACTAGAGATGAGTTGTGTGAATTAAATATTATTTAATTCACTAATTATTAACTCATTATTCAACTAAAGAACACATCAGTTTAACTCAGTGCATGGAAAGTTCAGTGGAGACCAGTGAAAGAGGTAGATGAAAGGGTGAGTAAAGCTATCAGTTGGAGGATCAGTTGTGCATGAGATTTGCACCACACTTGGAGGAAATTACCAATGAAAATTGCGCAGTGAAGCCAAGGAGATTCGAACCTTGGATCTCTATTTAGACCAGCCTTGATTGCGCAATAGAGGCAGAGAAGTAGTGGGTGTGTTTTGAACCTGTGACTTGTTCAAAACCAAGCTAGTTTTTGTGTAGCTTTGGGAGATAGTGCTGAGTACTTGTGAGGAGTTTGTACTATGTATTTGCTGCATGTTCTCTCCATTTATAATATACTATAGCTGGGGGTTTTCAGCTATAAGCTTTCCCCATACATACTGTGTTAAATGTGTGTGATGATTTGATGTTCTATCGCTTCTATTATTTCCGCATGTGACAATTAATTATAGAAGAAGGTTATGTGTTATGCATGCAATTCGAAATTGATGTATGATCGGGTTAATATTCATTGAATAAGTGATTTATTCAGCTAATTTCTACATGGTATCGGAGAAATATTAATTGTCGAGATCTATTACGGTGATTGCAAACTTATTTCCTCGGACAGAGCCTGCATATGGGCCAGATAGCCTCCGGATTCATCTTTCTTTGGAAAGTGAAAGGTCTGGTAAAAGCCCATGCAGTCAATCTCTGATTTTGAAATAATTTGTTCTCAAGTGTAGATCGGAAGTGATTGAGTTTTAGGATAAACTCAAGAAACATCAAGATGGAGAAAGCTGGAAATATACATGCATATTGTATATAATTTTCTACATGGAATGAGAGCGAGAATTTTTGGGTGCGCGAGTTTGTAGGGAATATCTGAAAATATTTTGTGTAATATTTCAGAAACAAATAGCATATTTGGATTCCTTGCGGAAAAACACCCAAATTGAAAAAAAAAATCGATCGAATCGGAGCTCGGATGAGGGAGATATCATCGATTTAAAATCAGCTCTTTTGTTAGAAAATTTTGCGATGGCGGGACAATTGCAATGTGCGCGAGCCAAGAATCTACATGCACTGAGGTACAAGATGCATGAAAAGCTTTGAGGAGCAAAGCAGAGGTTAGTGACTTGGTGGTTGAGAGGGAGCCTCTCAACATGCAGCGTGAGGACAAGTCACGAAGGTTGGGATTCGGGCAAAGAATCTCTACAGACTTGGAGTAGATGGGATGTCTACGGAGCTTCCTGCTGATGGGAAGTGCATGAAAGGCATGCAACTGATGCTTGAGAGGGAGCAAGTTTTGCATGCAAGTATTGAAGTAGATGGGATGTCTACGGAGCTTCCTGCTGATGGGAAGTGCAAGGAAGACATGCAACTGAAGCTTGAGAGGGAGCAAGTGTTGCATGCAGGTGAGAAAGACATGCAACTGAAGCTTGAGAGGGAGCGGGTTTTTCATGCAGGTGAAAGTGAACCTCGGGATGTGGAGCAGCCACAAGAGGATCATGGAGTGGGAGAAACCACTCATGCAGAGAAATTTCGTGCCAGACGGGCAGAGGGAGTGCATGCAGCTATACCACCAGGTATGAGGTGGGGCGACATGCATGATTGATCCCAAGAGGAGATTTCTGGGCAGATTCATGAGATGGTGTGGATCTCATGGATTGAACCTAGCTACGAGGTGCCCACAGCATGGCAGTAGCAAGATCAGTTGGAGTGATGCAGGCAGATCAAAGTGACAGTGTCGGATACTGGAGCGCGGATCAGAGTTGACAACAAGTGCAAGAGTGCATGGGTGCAAGAGTTCAACAGCGCAGTAGTTCCTGATGACATGTGCAGTTGGTACCAGCAGAAGTCGAAGACTTTGATGATAGATGCTAGATGCATCAAGACTGATTGAGTTGTTTGGAGCCTATTCAGTTTCAGAGGAGTTGCAGAGCAGATGCATGGAGTTTCATGGTGCATGCATGAGTTTTCATGGCACATGCAAAGGGTGCATGGCGAATGCATGGAGTTGCATGTCGCATGCATGGAGTTGCATGGTGCTTGTGAAGGTTGCAGGGCGAATGCATGGAGTTGCATGTCGCATGCAATGACAGTCCTTTCTTGTTGAGAGGGAGTGTTGAAAATGGCAACAAGAAACAGTGAAGGAGGCCTCCTGAAACATCTTTCCTGATCCTAGTTGGAAAGTGATCACCTAAACCAGGTGGGGACCACACATGTAGATCGGATCGAAAAGTCTGTGCCCAGACTGTATTTTTAGACATACGGAGCATAATTTGGGAATTCCGGTTGGAGATTCTTGAAGTATGCGACATATTATTAAAAATAGATGAGACCTTATTTTTAGGACCCGGGCTATTTTATTGTCATCTCCTATAAAAATATGGAAGTCAAATATTATTTACCCTTAATAATATTTAGACTATAAACAGCAGTTTACTCTCTTGGAGCACTTCAGTTTGACCCCCAGAGGTGGGGCATGCAGCTGACATAAGGAAATTCGACTTTCCTATGAGTTAAGTGAGCTATTGCATGTTAGACTTCAGATAGACTCATGTGGCAGAGTTTTGGTGGAGTTGATTAAGGAGTTAATGGAGGTGGTGTTCTGGTTACCTAGTTGAACTAGTTGTATTTAGTTTAACTGGCTAATACACTAGAGATGAGTTGTGTGAATTAAATATTATTTAATTCACTAATTATTAACTCATTATTCAACTAAAGAACACATCAGTTTAACTCAGTGTATGGACAGTTCAGTGGAGACCAGTGAAAGAGGTAGATGAAAGGGTGAGTAAAGCTATCAGTTGGAGGATCAGTTTTGCATGAGATTTGCATCACACTTGGAGGAAATTACCAATGACAATTGCGCAGTGAAGCCAAGGAGATTCGAACCTTGGATCTCTATTTATACCAGCCTTGATTGCGCAATAGAGGCAGAGAAGTAGTGGGTGTGTTTTGAACCTGTGACTTGTTCAAAACCAAGCTAGTTTTTGTGCAGCTTTGGGAGATAGTACTGAGTACTTGTGAGGAGTTTGTACTATGTATTTGTTGCATGTTCTCTCCATTTATAATATACTATAGCTGTGGGGTTTTCAGCTATAAGCTTTCCCCATACATACTGTGTTAAATGTGTGTGATGATTTGATGTGCGATCGCTTCTATTTTTTCCGCATGTGACAATTAATTGTAGAAGAAGGTTATGTGTTATGCATGCAATTCGAAATTGATGTATGATCAGGTTAATCTTCATTGAATAAGTGATTTATTCAGCTAATTTCTACAAATACGACAATGCGGCCCTCATAGACACGAACCTCTTGGACTCTTCTGAGTTTCCGGCACTCAAAAACAAGTAATTCGTGAGCTCTGCTCGCCCCTCCAACGCAGCGCCAGGACAATGCAACAGCTAGCTGCCGAGGCCAAAACCCAAATCGGCACGGTGTTCGGGACTGTACCGGTGCATGTAGAGGAGGCAGCTGTCACCAAGATTGCCGCAGAGACATATTCATTGTTACAGGGGTGGCAGCAAGCTGTGATGACCTTCAATGAGCTTAAGGCTACAACGTTCAGCAAAGTCCCAGAGTTGGGGCCCTTGTTTGGACAACAGGCTGAAGGCGCACAGTAAGAACAGGGCACGGGGTCTAGTGGGGCGATGGAGATAGAGACTGTGATTTGTGATTGACTCGGGATGAGTCAAGAAACTGTGGTCGGGGCCTGTTGGGGCCCTTGTTTTGAATGTTTTGAATTTTGAAGAAAGAACAGATTTTTGGGTTGCGGAACGACACATGGCAGCCGCAACCAAGTCGCAACTACGGTGAGTAGCGGAGCTAGCAAGGTTGCGAGAAACAGGAGATAACTGAAGAAAGCAGATGCATAAATGTAGACGAAGAGAAGATACATCAGAAGACAGAGAGTAGAACTCATAGACAACAAGAGAAAAGCTGGAATCAGCAGAAGAAGAACGCAAGAGGAACTACTAGTTGCGATGGCGGGTGAATAAATAGCCGTCACTCCACTGAAAGAGTAGGGGAATGCAAAGTGACTGAAGAGGATTGAGCAGATGCTGCAGAGGGAACCCATTCTGAGCCTGATATCTCTGTAGTTCCTAGGCTTCTCTTATCTATGTTTCTATCCGATAAGGCATCTGTAACAGAATTGTAAGCTTTTCCTGTGGGAGTAATGTAACTGTGGATTTGGTTGAAGATTATCAATATACTTCCAGGTTACTGCCTTATTATACGAGCTATCTACATGCATGATGTCTGTGATGTCTTAAAATTTTATTTGCTTAATACCTGTTCGTTCTTCTGAATGTTCTTTCGTATATGATGATGTTTATGCAATCAATCCCATATTAATCATGAGTTGCGGATCCTTCCTCTACCATTGATCTACTCCCCTTCTACATGTGGTCGCGGCACGCCTCGGGTGAGACTCTCTGCTCTCCAGAGTAGGGTGACAATGCTGACGTGGTTCTAGACTACAGTGGATTCCCTTGTTGGCCCCAACCTCTGAACCTGGGTCTTGCCTACGAGACCTATTTCTTCACCAACAAATTTTGTCCATTTCTTTGACCATCTCCTCGTACACCCTTTTCGACATTCCTACTGGTATATTTTTGATAACAGCTCGTATATCTTTTGATATTTTCATTATCTTCCTAAAAAAGTAACATGACAATACACTATTTAATTTTTATGTTGATATATGAAAAGTAAACATAACAAAAGTGGTATTTATAAATAATTCTAGACAAACATTTAAAGGAATATTACTTTTTCATTCCTTCTTTTTTGTTGTTATACATTTTTGCTATTAAAATTCTGACATGTCTTATTGACCAATTATGTGGAAACTCTTCCTGTAGTTTAGATAAAATTTGGTTCTTGGAATCATTGGATTGGTTTTTGTATTGCAAGTCGGAAGAACATCTATACATTCATTCCACTAGATGCGTCAAAATTTTGTAAAAAAATTTCCCCCTTTCGTTAACCTCCAACGCCACTCCATATGAGCTAAGGAGTAATTCATTTTCATTTGCATGTTCTATTTTTTTTCGTTTCTTAGAACAACATTCTTTTTTGAGTTGTTGGCCCCTGTAGAACATTAAACAGATGTGAATTAATAGATTGTTTGACACATGTTATCTAATAATTTTAAGTATATTATTAATTAAAATTAAAAAAAATAAACTCATATTGGATCGGTAGTATTTTTCTATTCACCTAATTCATCCTTTTGCAATTTTTCCATCAAGATTTTATGCTCTTCTGGTACTAGATCAGAAATAATCTTATCAAGCTTCGTCATTTTGTGGCTCTACATGATACACAATAAACAATAGATATTAGTTAAACTTACATATAGTTCAAAAATAGTATTTTTTGTAAAGAATTTACAAAGAACTTGCCTTTTTTTCTTTTCTTAATGTGTTATCAGTATTTTTGTTACTTGATCTATTGTCAGTCATTTCTTTATCAATCTGAAACCTGTACCATATCATTCATTAATATATTTATAAACAAATTGTCAAAATTTCAGGTAAAAATAAATCTCAAGAAACCGGTGCACCTTTCATGATGTATGCACCGAGGTCGGTACATGGGGGTATTATAAATGCACCACACAAATAGTATAATAGACAGTACAGTGTTATCCTCATAACATAGCGCACCGGTGCCCTATTTTAGATATGGTGCAATGATTAATTTTTTTTTTTTTTTTAATTATATAGTACTTGCATGGTGCGTCATATTCATCACCGGTGCGTAACTTAATAGAACTACACCGGTGCATCCATTGGTAACATGGCACCAGTGCGTAGTAACTAAAAAACACTAGTGCACAGTAACTAAAAGACACCAGTGTGGTTATATATACATTATCACTGATTTGTGGTTAAGGCACCGAAATTACTTTTAGGTGTGTACACAAAAATTTAGTGAACTCCAACCATAGAAATTGAGAGTTAGAATTTTGCTTTTTCTTGACGAAAATATGCAATTAGAATTAGAATTTTTTTATTGGGAATCCCACCTCTTTCCTTGAGAGGCCTCTTGGAAGAGTCTTGCATTTATTGTCCACTATCAGGCATTTTTCCAAGCTTCTAATTCCAACAGATCCTGTTGAGGGTTTGGTTGTCTTTGTAAGCTACAGCCAGTGGAGGCTAGATATATTTAGATCTAAGTCATTCTAGTGCCTCTTTTCAATGGGGAAGCCTTCTATCCCCCTGACAAGAGTGTATTGGATCATTGGAGCTTTATATCCATACCTTGGCATCAGGCCAAACTATTCATCAAATCTACAATGCATTTTGTCTTCCAGGACTGCGTTATTTGCAAGAGGAAAGTTGTAGGGAGTTTTGACAATCTTTGAGGAGTCATCTCTAGTGATGGGAATATTCCTCTCACTGTGGTGATCCATGGATTTCTGTTCTTCTCCATGTCATATTCAGATATAATCTGACTAATTCTATATAAGCTTTAGGAATTCTGCAGAAATCTGTAGATCTGCTGCATGAGATCTTAGATCTACTCCATATGCTTCATGTTTTGTTTAAAACCACAAGGGGTATGTAAAATAGAGACAGTCTTGTGTACAAATATAATATAGATCTAATATTTTGTACACAGATCTATTCTAGATCTTATTTTTAACCTATAGCTGTTGTAGGCTCATAAAAATAACATTGTTAAGGCTTTGCAGTGAAATACATTATTGCAGCACCTATTTTCAAGGGTTTTTCTCATAAAAGTCTTCCATATTTCTCTTTTACATTGAATGGGCCACATTGTAAATCTGATTTACTCTTGTATAAGATATTTTTGAGCTATCATATTGGTCTTCTACTAATGTTCATTAAAACTACATTATTTCTGAACCAGTGTTGTTAAACATTGCTGCAGTCCCTTCCTTGGGAAATTTCGAAGCCATACTAGGTGTGGGATGTCTATTTAACCCACCAAGTTTGATTTGTTTCTGCTCTCCTCTTCGATTTGGGTCTTATATTATCAAATATAAGGGATCCAAGGGCTGCAATCCAATTCTGTAGCAGCCATTTCTAAAAAATGTGTTTTTCAAGCATGCCTTTCCAGCATTCCCATTTTGGGGATATTACACTTCATGACTCTACAAGAAAGAAAGTTTTGCTTACTTTTTCACTGGCTTAATTGTGGAATCTGGATCATCATTTCATAGTTTTGCTATGTTTTTCTTGTTGGAATGAAAAACTATGATATTGGTACTTCAATAAAAAACTATGATATTGGTACTTCCTTATTTTGGAGGGAAGGAAACATGTTCAATCTAGCCTTTAGTTAAGGAAATAGGTGCATGAGTAAAAAACTTGTTATATTTATATTTGTAACAGATTGGTAACTATATCATCTTTGAGAAGTTCTCAAACTTGTTAACGAAATATATTGAATATTTATTTAATTTTCATAATAATCATCACTAGGAATTACATTTAAGCCCAACTTCACCACCTCAAAATTAAAATCAAATCCCTTCATCCCCAGATTAAAGTCCTAGGGACTTTTAAGCCTTGGCTATTAATCTTAACATAGTGTTACTCCTTGCATGTTGATGTCAGCAAAATCTTAAATTGAATATGGAAAGGAGCCAAATTTTTCTTTTCATCTCTTAACCACAAGCAAAAGGAGTTCTGATGGTCTGGAATGATGAGAAGATTGAATGTTTCCATCTTGCAATGGCAGAAAATGACAACACTTGTGACCACGGGCTAAAATTTCAAGAATATATGCCTAGCCTTTATGCTTTGTCAACCTGTTTTCTAAGAAAACATAAAGGGTAAATGTGCCATATATGGAGAAAAAGTTGAAGAGGCTACTAAATCTGAGGAGTGAAGTGTCGAAAGTGCAGAAGTATCTGCAATTGCAGTATTTGCATGTAAACTGGAATATAGAAATGCAACTAGGAAAAAACATGCTAATTGTTATGTTTCTTTTTATAACTCAAATTTTCAATCACGTTTTCATAGGAAACATTGTCTGAGATTTCCATAAATAAATTTTTTGAATTCATTATTGCATGAAAAAGAAAGGTTGTGCTCCTACTGGAATTCTTGTCCATGTAGCTAAGGCTATAGGCTTTGCTTTTTTTGCAACCGTATGTCGGTGATAGTGTGGGAATTCATTGAAACATCGAATCTATTTTAAATTATCTCACCCCCACGCGGTGTGAACCTTCATACTTTCTTTCAAGCAACGTATCTTCACCTAGTTTCTAATTTTATATGGTTTATCGTATTCTACTTTTCTATGTGTTATGTTATAGAATGTTGGAGGTTTATTTTTTAACTGTGACAAAACTTGATCTCGAAACACTGCACTATTAGAACATAACACACAGAAAGAAAAATATCACCAACTAGATTGCCCAGAGTTCATAACACTGCAAGAAAGAAAGGTTCCCTCAATTTTCACTAGCCTAAGTGTGTATCATACCTAAAGGAGTGCCCAAAATTCATGACTCTACAAGAAAGAACATTTTGCATAATTTTTCACTTTCTTAATTGTGGAATCTGGATCATTGTTTCATAGTTTGGTTATGTTGTTCTTGTTGGAATGAAAAACTATGATATTGGTACTTCAATAAAAAAAAACTATGATATTGGTACTTCCCTATTTTGGAGGGAAGGAAACATGTTCAATATAGTCTTTGGTTAAGGAAATAGGTCCATAAGTAAAAATCTTGTTATATGTCTATATGTAACAGATTGGCAATTGTATCATCTTTGAGAAGTTCTCAAAATTGTTAACGAAATATATTGAATATTTATTTAATTTTCATAATAATCATCACTAGGAATTAAATTTGAGCCCAAATTCACCAACTCAAAATTAAAATCAAATCCATTCATCCCCAGATGAAAGTCATAGCGACTTTTAAGCCTTGGCTATTAATCTTAACAGAGTGTTACTCCTTGCATGTTGATGTCAGTGAAATGATAAATTTATTATGGCAAGGAGCCAAATTATGATTTTCATCTCTTAACCACAAGAAAAAGGATTTATGATGGTCTAGGATGATGACAAGATAAAATATTTTCATCTTGCAATGGGAGAAAATGACAACACTTGTGACCACGGGCTAAAATTTCAAGTATATATGCTTGGCGTTTATGCTCTGTCAACCTGTCTTCTAAGAAAAAATAAAGGGTAAAAGCACCAGATATGGAGAAAAAGTTGAAGAGGTTGCTAAATTTGAGTGAAAGTGTCGAAAGTACAGAAGAATCTGCAATTGCAGTATTTGCATGTAAAATTGAGTATAGAAATGCACCTATGAAAAAACATGCTAATTTTTATGTTGTTTTTTATAACTCAAATTTTCAATCAGGTTTTGATAGGAAACATTGTCTGAGACTTCCAGAAAAATGTTGTCGAATTCATTATTGCAAGAAAAAGAAAGGTTGTGTGCCTACTGGAATTCTTGTCAATGCAGCTAAGGCTACAGGCTTTGCTTCTGTTGCAAGGGTATGTCGGTGATAATGTGGAAGAATTCTTCAGAACATCGACTCTGTTTTAAATTATCTCACCCCCACATGGTGTCACCCTTCATACTTTCTTTCAAGCAGCATGTCTTTGCCTGGTTTCCACTTTTCTATGGTTTATTAGATTCTACTTTTTGATGTGTTATGTTCTAGAATGTTGGAGGTTTCTTCTTTTAACTATGACAAAACTTGATCTTGAAACCCTTCACTATCATAACATAACACATAGAAAGAGAAAGATCACCAACTTGAGTGCCCAAAATTCATAACACTGCAAGAAAGAAAGATTCCCTGAATTTTCACTGGCCTAATTATGTATCATAACTAGAGGAGTGCCCAAACTTCATGACTCTATAAGAAAGAAAGTTTTATTTACTTTTTCACTGGATTAATTGTGGAATATGGATCATTGTTTCATAGTTTGGCTATGATGTTCTTGTTGGAATGAAAAACAATGATATTGGTACTTCAATGA
>JAXQQM020061752.1:0-49825 GCA_034641835.2 Pinus albicaulis | reverse complement strand
TCCTGAAGGTCTTGGTCCCATTCAGATTAATTTTCCTTGTTTTACAAGAGATAGCATGAGAGCTTGTCATTGATAACTCCTTCTGTTATACCATATGCTCCTTGCTATATAAGATGTCCTAGGCACTGGTCTATCACAACTCTAGGCTGTCTCTAGGAGCGACAACACAAAGCGAGACTTATCTTTCTTCAAACCGGGCAACAATCCACGCACCCAGCTCCCATGGCCAATTCCGATCAATGCTGGTCAGAACGCAACAAATTTAAAACGATTCAACAACGCTCCTTCAACCCGAGATTGGGTTGCCTCAGCCTTCACGCAAGCTTGGATCGGTTCTCTGCACTCCAAGAACACGACTACGTAGATCAACAGCAGCCAACACGACACCACGCAACAACGAGCTAACTCGGGCACTCAGACTTTACGTAGCGAGCTATCCATAGCAAACTGCCACTAAGGCACGCAAGCACATTCTCAGCCAAAACTACTATGTGGAATATACACGCAGGCCTATCCACGGATTCACAAACAAGCACACAGGCCTCTAATCTTATGTGCTCTGATACCATGATAAAAAACTGAATAGGCTCTCCAGGTGAGAACCTCGAGAGTGTACAAACACTCATACAATCTATTACATTCAATTAAGAGAACAACCTAGTACATATAGGCTTTCTCACAATCAGGTGGTTTGAACCACTCCCTGAATATTAAGATCTGAGATCTAAAATTAGAGTCTCAATCCTATCATATCCTAACTGTATATTTCTCCATTAATTCTAATAGTTACTAAGCAATATTTAATGCTATAATAAATAGTAACTATTTATATAATGCTATGTAACAAAATGAATATTATTCACCAATAATATAGACATTATAAATCATACATTTTTATTTGTATTTGTATTTTTACTTTTAATTTCATTACATCTAAAAAAACACAAAAAATTACTTCCATTAAAATTTTAAATTTTTACTTACAAGGAAAAAAACGACAAGTCTTTGGAATATTAATTTTATTTTTATATTAATTAATAAAAATAGAATTTATAATACATTTATGTAATTTAGTTTAAATTTTCTATATTTTAATTTTAAAATATTTTTATTTGATTTTTCTATATTTTAGTTTTTCAACCTATTTTTTAATTAATTTTATTTACAAAATTATTTTAATTTATTAAATTCTAGATTTGAAATATTAAATTTACAGCATTCAAATTTTTAATTCAAACATTTAATTTATTTTACAGGATAATGAAGATAGATTAACAAAAAAAAAGTACTACCCACCCAAAATTGTACGTCGAGATTTGTACAGAGTTATACAAATAAATAATAATCCGCCGAGGTTACCATCCGGAATCGTATAGATCCATGACGTCGAGGTAACTTAACCTTAAGCAAAACAAGGGATAGGCTAACCATTCATTTTTATTAATTATATATTGCTGAGGCCGCCCTCCTGCCACGCATTCTTTATGGTTTTTCACGTTTCCAAATTGCGGGACTCGATGACAAATCTTAATCGCCCGACCACACTTTTCACGTACTGAAACCGCTTGGGGATGCGCCGTTACATCTCTTTCAACTGCCGCGAGACCCTCGGGATATGCGAAAACTCTACCCACCCTGTTCCATGGAATAGTAGAGAGAGAAAGAAGAAGAGAGAAGGGAAAAAGAGAGAGAAGAGAAGAATTTTTGTTGAGTTATCTGTGAGTAAAAGTGGCATTGATATCATTTTCAATTCACAGGGTCATTTGATAAATTTTGCTTTATTATTTTTCAGTATTAAAAGATATTATAAAAATAAAATGGTTGTATTGAAATGATTCAATGAATGATGGTAATTTTTTTCAATATGGAAGGTTTTTCAAAACAATTTTTTATGATTTGTAGGTATAAAATGAATATATCAAAATTTATTGTTTTTAGTATAAATGGTATTGAAATTTTTAATTAATGAAAAGTTTTATATAAAATTAATTTATATGTTTTTTATATTAATAATAAATGTTTTTATATTTATACTATATATTCTTAAATGATTAGGAATTTTAAAATTACAATAAAAAGTAATAAACAACAAAAAATTCTACCCATAGAATCAACTAAACCAAGTTATATATATATATATATATATATATATATATATATATATTTTTTTTTTTTTATTGATTATGGATTTTTAATAAAATAAATATTTTAACAAGTAAATTTTTTAATCCATCTCAACACCTAATATGTCCAATGGCCATACACCCATATTTACATGCTAAGTTGAATGATGGCAGCTCACACTTTATTGTCTTACATTTTTATTTAAATACTCTTAACGTAAAAGGAAGATGGAACCTTTCACCATCGATTTTCGCATTCCTCTTGTTGATTATGTCACTTTTACAGTTTAGGCTTGACCTTTCTAAGTGGTTTCGATTAAACTAAAAGATTGTACCATGGAGCCGAAGTTGGTAGTTTAATTCCTTGGACCCATTCTCCTTTTACCTTTATTGAAAATGATCCATTTCTTATACTTACTCCTCTCATGTTGTTAGTGTTTATGATTTTCCTTTAATGCTGTAAAAATAAATTAAATTAAATTAAATATAAAATTATTTTCGGTATTGATCTATTTTCTAACTTTTTTTATTGAAAATGATTCATTTTATATATATATATATATATATATTTTATGATTGGTAGTAGTCTTTCTCCAAATAAATCGAAAATAGCGAAACTTGTGAGTAACGTTCATGAGGGGAATTTTGAGGTCTAAAATGGGCTTCCTAAGAAATAATAAAATAATAGCTAAACCAATAAAATAATGTTTATGAATTTGCAATTCACTTTTTGCACCACAATCCATGTAAGCATAGTTAAATTCAATTCAAAAATTGTATCAAAATAAAATTAATAAAAAAATTGTATTGATATGACTATAAATAAGAATTAGTTTTTCAATAAAAAACTATCATCGTTAAACAACTAATACATTTGTTCTTTGTACTTAAATAACTTAAAATAAAATAAAATATAAATTTATAAATTATTAAAATTATATTATATGTTATTAATTAAAATTTATATTATTTAAATTGTATAATAACATGTAATTAATATACTATATAAAAATAATATAATATAATATAATAAATGTATAGGGATATGTATTTTTTCTTTCAAGAAATATGAAATATAGGGATATGTATTTTTTCTTTCAAGAAATATGAAATAACATTTATTATGAGTACTTTACTTTGACTTTAAAAGTACTTATAGCACTACCATGGTTAACCATGAGTTTTTATCCACCATTGAAAATGTGACAAGTAAGTACCTTTAACTCAGACAATGCCACCTTAACCATTAGGGATGATGTCATCCACTAAAATGTGATTGGTTCTCATAAAGTGAATTTTGATTGTACATTTTCCTTAAGAGGCCCATTCTAGACTTCAAAATTCCCCTAATGATAAAAAAACTTAAGTCTAATTCTAGAGCATTTAAAGTAACCTCTCAAACTTCTTAAAATTATCTTATATAAATAAGTTAATTTTAATTTGTATATAATTTTGATGTATTTTGTAATAAAAAAAATAAAATTAATATACATTCATTAGTATGAATTTACCAAGTATTAAGTATTAAGAGGGGTTAATTAAATCTCTCAATATGTAAGTTTGAGTTCAAGGTGCAACACACAATTATATCCACTCTCATCATGTCACTAATAAGAACTTGAACTTTCGTGAAGAAGATAATAGTCATTCTACCAACCACCTGAATGCGACAACTGCAATAATGATAACTAGTTGTTAACTAGTTAAAAGACATTTTTAATTATTGTTTTAAGAAAAGACTGGAATTATTAATGTTTTGTTGAAAAGTTCGTAAATTATAAATAATAAAATCGGTTATGGAAAATAACTTCATAAAAAAGTAAAAGCTGATGGTAAATGTTTTCCAAGAACTAGGTGGTTGGGGATAGTTGGAAATAGTTACCTGCTCTTCTAGGGATAAGAGACTGATACCAGTGAGGAGTAGGGGTTTTTTTCATAGAGGAAGGGAGAGCGACAATTTTCCAGAGCTGGTAGTGACCAGTGGAAGCACTCAGAAAATTCCTAATCATTTCTAGTACTGACTGGACTAGGTGTCTTGAGGTCACAGCAAAAATATCCACTGTTAACCCGTACCTTTCAAGATTGGAGCACAGGGACAAGAGGAGGATGTAATCACCTCTCTTGAAGGTTGGGAGGACCACAACTATAAATTGTACAATCAGATAAGTAAATCTGTGTTATCTAAGTGATTAAGTACTGCAATGCATTCATTCTCTCTGTGTACAGGTATTTTAAAACTAGTGACAGAAATTGATATGATTCTATAGACAGGTGTTGGAAAAGAATGGAGTGACCTTTTTTTTATTTATTAATAACTTATTATGAACTTTTACTAGATCTGTACGAGTGCTGTGAATTAGAAGCATGCTGTGAAATAAATGTAGAACCATCTTGGTATCATAGTTCAAGTTCTTTAAATATATTAGGAAAGCGATCCGAATGGAAAATGACATCCACCCATGGTATTCATCCAACCATGTTATCCATCCACCCATGGAATTTACCTGTGGTATTGTAAATAGCATCAACCCATGGTATTAATCCATCCATTGTATTTATTCGCCCATGGTAATGTAAGTGACATCTATCCATGATATTCATTGACCCATGGGATTCATCCACACATGGGATTTACCCATGGTATTATAACTGGTATCAACCCATGGTATTGACCCATGCAGTGTCACTCTTTATGGTATTGTCTTAAAAAAAAAAAGCTATAAATATGACCTCACTTTGTAGGAGATTTGTCCACCCACGATGTAGCTTCTACGGTTACTCTATGTTTTAATATGTTAAACACCATGTTGAAGCACACACATGGTGTATGAGGAAGATGAGCACACACACACAAGAGACTCAACACACAATGAAAGATAAGCGTGAGGCTTTCTTATTTTCCATTATCCAAAGATGTACATTTATAGTACAATGGTGTGACTCTTGGTTTCATATTCCAAGGTCACATGGACTCCATTGTGACTTTTCGCATTCCACACCTACCCATGTAGGATTAGGTGTTCCAACATCCCCCCTTAATCCGAAGGGGTATGTGTGAGTCCAAGAAAAGAGTTGTAATACAAATCTGCAAAGTATACATGACAGCGCTTGGCTGAATCAACTCTCTGAAATGTTGGAAAAAAGGAGGTGGTTTTAGGATGACCACAAACACTGGAACGCAATACATGTTGCAGTTCCCGGAACTCTTCCAAAACTGGCAAGAAGCTGAAAGCTTCTGCTAGAGGAATTGTCCCTCATAAAAAAGGGAGACCTTCGACCTAAAAGAAGGGAGGTCTACTACCTGTGGTGGTTTTAGGTTGTCCACCAACTAAAGATGATGGTTTTAGGTTATCCACCAACCGAAAATGATGGTTTTAGGTTATCCACCAACCGAAGATGATGGTTTTAGGTTATCCCTGTAGAAGGTATGCTCGTAGACATCTGTGTCTCACAGCTACATCTACGAATCAAAATGATGGTGTAGCTCGGGCTAAGCAAATGCTCTCTACAACTGTTGAACATGGATTGAATGAGAGATTGTAAACTCAAGCTACGCACAAATCTTCCGTCGAAGCTTGTACATGATTTCCCCCCTTGTAGGGACAAGGTGAGATGATAGCGAAAAATCAGCTATGAGAGAGTTGCACTCGATATTATTGAACGTGTTGACATGCGACTTAAACATCTTCTTGGGCTGCGATGCCCATTGCCAAGAAGCGATCCACCCAAGATGAATCTTGGTTCTTGCAGGAGGCTTGTTTCTAAAGCATCTGTCTGAGGAATGAGTCTGCCGACCACAGTGCTTGCATGGATGAAGATCAAAACAATGATCTTTCATATGGCTAACTCGATCACAGTGTTGGCATTTCTCAATCTGTTGTGGAAGCGGAACATGATCTGGAACAGCTGTAGGTGAACTATCATACAGGAATCGGGCACTCTGAAATATGATGGGCTTTGTGTAGTCTGGAATATGAAAGGTCACATCCTTGTCATATCCAAGACCAATTCGGTGCTTGTTGTGGAAAAGCTCTTCCCAAGGTCTGATGATGGGCTTGAGAAGTGCAGGCTGAGTGGCTACATCTACATGTACATCTGCTCTAGTACAAGGAACTTTATGTGAATCATCTGCAACTTTATCTTCTTTCTTCCGATGAGAGTCCTTCACAATATTCTGAACAGAAAAAGTTCAGAATGGTGACTCTTTTGCTGAAGTTCGTCTTGTTGGAGCTGAGATTCCAACTGCAAAAACTCAATCTTTTCTTGTGCATCTTGTAAACAAATCTGAATATTACAAAGAGCATCCTTGCTCATTTTTATCACATCATCAACATTTGAATGAATGAGGTTATTCAACAACACTAATACCTCATTGATTTTGGCCATTTTCAACAACTTAGGCTCAAAAAATGAAAGGGTGTCGGCTTCAACCGAAAATGCACCCGTTTACAATGTGATGCAACAAGCAATACAAATGACTCAAAAGAATTTCCAACTATGGAAATCTCAAAGTACAAAAGCTGCTCCTCAAATGATGGAGGGAAATCAACAATGACTTACATCAACAACTCAACTTCACTGATTCCAACTATGAATGAAGAGGAAAATTGACTCACAATGTGAGTTCAATACAAAATCTCTGCAAAATATTTGAATGTGCAGCAAAAACAACTTGTGCAAGAAGCCTTTAAGGCAGCTGAAATTTTCTTCAAATAGTTGTTCAAATGATGGAAAACTTGTCTTCAAATGTCAAATTTTTCAAAAAAATCACTCTCATGTCAATGCCACAAATCATAGAATGTAAATCTGCAATGTATTCAATCCATCTGCTCCTCATATGCCATTTCTTCTTTTACTGCTGTTCATTTCTGCTTTTCTCTCTCTCTTTGCTGTTTTTTTTTTTAATTTAAAATAATTAAATTAAAAAAAACTTGAAAGGGGAGGGAAACTAAGGGAATTTAATTAAAGGGGAGGGAAACTAGGGAAAAGGATTAATGAAGAGGAATTATATAAGAATGGGATTATATATAAATGGAATGGGATTTGTTTTTTATTTATTTATTTATTTTTTATAATTAAAAATTAATTTAAAAATATTAATTGGGATTAATAAAAACTGAGAATGGGATAATAGAGAGATATTATATGGAAAGGATTTATTAATGAGAGGACAAAGGTTATTATATTTATATAGGAGGGATAATTAATAAAAAAGTTGAATTTAAAAAATTTAAAACATGAATATAAAAAAAGGGAGAATCGTTTGCAATGGAGGGAGAGGAGGCCGAAAGGCCGTGGGAAAGGCGTGGGAGAGCCGTTGCAGGTGGGTGGGATAGGGGATTGCGGAGAGCACGAGAGGGGGCCGGTAGAGAGGGGGGAGGGGGCAACGGTGAGGGGGAGGGCGTATTGTAGGTCGAGAGATAGGCTGTGAGGCCGTGAGGCGACGGGTAAGTGTGCGCAGATTTGTGAGGCATAGTTTGCAGGGTAGGGCCATGGAGGAATGCAGAGGGCGCGAGAGTGAGGGCGATGGGGCAGGTAAGCCGTGCGAATGCAAGGGGAAAGGCGGTGTGAGGCCGCGTAGGTTGTGTTTGCAGATATGTCGAGGGCGTGAGCAAAGTGGAGATGGGAGCGTTGAACGTTGGGGTGAGTTGTGGTGAGAGGGTCGGGTTGCAGCGTGCAAGGAGGAGAGGTATAGCAGAGTTGTGTGAAGCGGAGGACGGCTATGCCGTGGGGAAGAAGGGTGTATTCGATGCAGATTGGGTTTGAGAGTTAGGTATTAAGATAAGTGCAATGAGAGTTGGGGGAGCAGCCAAGTGAGGGTTGGATAACGCAGGGAGGGGGACTGCTGTATGGTTTGAGTGGAAATTATGGTGAGAGCGTATGCAGCGCAGGGCGTTGAGAGTAGTGAGGGCGAGTTTGCATGGAGAGTTGCAGGCTTTTTATTTTTATTTTTCTCAAACAACAAAGAGTAGAGAATAGAGAGCAGAGAATTTTCTTTCCAGCAGTAGAGACTTTAAAAATTCAGAGTTTGATGTACCTGAAATTTTAGTGCAATTTCGGGGGAGATTTCGGTAGTAAAACCAGAGAAATTTTCCAATAGCCCAGTGACGAGAAGAACCCGAAATTTAGAGGACTCGAAATCTGGGTTTTTCAAAAAAACCCTCTTTAAACTATTTTCAGCTGACTTAAAAGTAAAACTTTGATGGAAAAACTCGAAATTTTCTAGAAACTTATTTCAAACACTTTTCAATGCTCAAAATGGTTGAGAATTTGAAATAAAGAGATTTTGATGGAAAAATAAACGGTGAAAAATGTCAAATGTGTGCTTCTTCAACACCACTGCTGCTCTTCTTCAAAGTCAATTTCTGAATGTTGCCACAGATTTTGAATGCTGCTCCTCTTCAAAACCAATTCTGAATGCGGAAAAATGTCAGAATCACTGCTGCAAAAACTCTCTAAATGCTGCAAAAATGCAGATATGCACAGGCCATAAACACAAATGGCTCACTCAATGTGGAGCAGGGCCAGCAATCGCCGGCTCTAATACCATGTTAAACACCATGTTGAAGCACACACATGGTGTATGAGGAAGATGAGCACACACACAAGAGACTAAACACACAATGAAAGATAAGCGTGAGGCTTTCTTATTTTCCATTATACAAAGATGTACATTTATAGTACAATGGTGTGACTCTTGGTTTCATATTCCAATGTCACTTGGACTCCATTGTGACTTTTCGCATTCCACACCTACCCATGTAGGATTAGGCGTTCCAACATAATAAAACAAGTTTCTTTGTGGTTTTATTTGCTTTATGTTCTCTCTTTTTTTATGGCATTCTAATTTTGCAGATCTTGTCAGATCCATTTCAATTTTTTAGATCTTGGGGGCCTCCCCACAAGATCTAGACCAGTGGTATCAGATTCAGGTTACGCCTCCATGGAAATGAGGGGTTCAAACATATTTCAGTTTCAATGTTTTGCAGCAACCTTCAGCAAACTCCATGAATTATTTTTTGGGAGGCGAGTTTTCAAATCAAATATGAAAATTTTGATGAAAATTTTACAAAACAAAGACCAGATCTAGATTCCTTGTGAGAAAATACTCAAATTCAAAAAACAAAAATGGGAAGATTAAACTGAGGATGAGGATATCGGTGATTCAAAATCAGCAATGTTGCAACAATTTTTACGTGACTGTTCATGGACGAGCGTATCTCATATCATTTACGATGATAATTATATGCTCCCCGCTTGAAAAATCACCCAAGTTCAAAAAACAAATCGGTCGAATCGGAGTCCGGATGTGGGAGTTATCGTTGATTGAAAATCAACCATTTTTTCAGAAATTTTGTGACAGCGAGACAGTTCCAGCACGAATCTAAGAGTCTAGGGTCTCCAAATATCGATTTCAAGCACATGAGAAGATGCAGAATGATCATTCCATTTCCAAAAATAGGTTATAATAAATATTTTGAGTTATATTGATGGAGTTATACTCATTTTAAATTTGGAGTAGCATTTGGAGCGGGTTCCCTTTGGAGATGTGCCCTCCCACCCCACTTTAGTAGACATCTGCTTCACATTCATCAATTTCAGCATAGCAGCATTCGGCTTGGGTTATTTGGAGACATGCTCTCCCATCTCAAGCTATGTAGGCACCTGCAACTTCATCAACAATCAGCATCACGGTTATGGGTCAACCACACAAAATCCTTTTTATCGAAGTCCATTTGCTAGGCCGCACACTGTTAGTCACACAATTGGTCACAAGCATTACATGGTATCGCTATCCTCGGATCTTCATTTGTCATGGTTTTGGGTCATCCACAAACCCACACTTCATCGAAGTCCATTTTCTAGACCGCACACTATCAATATCGTAGTTGGTCACAAGCATTACAGGGTATCTCTATCCTTAGATCTTTGTTCATCATGGTTATGGGTTAACTACACAAAACCCTTCTCTTCAGTGGCTCTTCATATTCAACAAAGGCTTCTCACGAGGGAACTTCACGCAATGGGGACCATTGCTTCTTAAGGAGGGAGGAATGATCCAAATGGAAAATGACATCCACCCATGTTATCCATCCACCCATGGAATTTACCCGTGGTATTGTAAATGAAATCAATCCATGGTATTAATCCACCCATTATATTTATTCGCCCATGGTACTGTAAGTGACATCTATCCATGATATTCATTGACCCATGGCATGTATCCACCCATGGTATTCATCCACACATGGGATTTACCCATGGTATTATAACTAGTATCTACCCATGGTATCCTCCTATGGTATTGTCTTTAAAAAAAAGCTATAAATAACAAGCCTCACTTTGTAAAAGGGGAGATTTGTCCACCACAATGTAGCTTCTACAGTTATTCTCTGTTTTAATAAAACAAGTTTCTTTGTGGTTTTATTTGCTTTGTGTTCTATTTTTTTATGAAATTCTAATTTTGCATATCTTATTAGATCCATTTTAATTTTTTAGATCTTGGAGGCCTCACCCCAAGATCTGGATCAGAAAGACGTATAAATATTTTTACAATGATTCTATTAAACAGTGAATAGCTATATGCATGGTCTGCAATGCTATGAAAGTGAAAGGAAATGTATTTACATAAACCTGTAAGTAGGAATCTCAATAACTAAATAAAGTAGAGAGGACTATCAGTCGAGGGTACTGGGTGAAACCCTACCCAAGACACATCATCCCTCAAACATTGTTATACTCAGACTCTAAGCATGGTGGTCTAGTCACCGGAAATAGAACTACTGTTACTAGATTGAATTAATATTTAATCTATCAAGGCTATAATACAAAAAAAATAACAGTAACAGCTAACCCTTAAAATATCATCATTCGATATTACATGCATAAGTGTAAACCTCGAACAAGAACTCAAAAACAATCTTTGATAAGAAAATCTTGACAGTACAGAGAAGTAGAGGTCGACTGAGAGCTTCGACCATGACCAAGGAAAATAAACCCTGGGTAAACATCATACTAAAATAGGACAATTTTTCTTTATATTTACCTGCTATAACACAATGGAGAGAACATAATAAACAATTTCTGTGAAAAGAGTAGTCCGGGTGGAAAAGCTCGAAATACGAGACCAGAAGGACTACAACTATTGTAAAAACAAAGCAAGCATTTCTTTTCATTATAGAGATAACGAGTCATAGTACTTAAAGGAATATACAGTCCAAATAGTACTCAAGACTTAACATAAATAATTATACAACAGTGGCTATTCGGAAATTGTAATAATCAAGAGCTGAAACTCATTCACATAATTAAAATGTAGATATTATTTTTCAATAGAAGAACGGGAGAGAAATCCGAGTTCTCGAGAGACTCTGTCCATACATTAATATAAACCTTACATCATGTTTATACAAAAGATAAATAAGACCTAACATTGGTCGACCGATAAACACTAAATTTCGGAATTCATAATCCCCATGAAGAAATTAGAAGTTTGCCTGAATATATTCAAGACCACAATGGTTGTACGCAAGTATATAAGTACCTATAGAAATAGCTAATTGTATTAGTCGTGAGCAAAGCCACCCAGAAATAGCTAAATTTCATGCCAAAAGATTACGCTAACCAAGGGAACGACCTGTAGGTGTAGTCCTGTAGCCATAGCTGAAGAAGGTAAGCCGCAGGAAGGTAATTCGCAGAGACCAGAAGATCCTCCATATTATTCATACCTTTCGATGGCCACGACTGGGAACGCGGCTTCTGTTGTGAGTGCTGCAGGCATTCACACTCCTGCTTCTGTTGAAGGAGGAGGCACTATTTCTATATCTTCGATTGCTTCTAGTACTGCTGTGTTTGGCTCTAGTTTCACCCAAGCACATGCTTCTCAATCTGGTCCCTTTTGTTTTGGAATGCCCACTAGTGGGATTCCTTCTTTTTCCTTTTCCGCTGCTGCAGCTAGATCTACACCCATGTCTTCCATGGCTAGTGGATCAACTTCTTTTCAAGGGTTCCCCTTCGGAACTGGGCATATTCCTAGTTTGAATCCTTCTTTAGGGTCCTTTCCATTTACTTCTCAGACTCAGAGTTTCAACCCTTGGTCTGGAGGTCAGAATTTGACTACTTTTACAGGATGGAACCCTGTATTCACTACAGCGGGGTCAGGGAATCAGTTTTACGCTGGTCACTAAGGGAATGCTTCTTTCCCTTCATCGAGTGCTTATCATACTTTTTCCCCTCTTTCTAATGCCTGGAACCCCTATCAGGGGCTTTCCTCTTCATTCAATACTTCAGGAGGGGGAACTGGTCCGATCTTTAGTAACTCTGCGTTGGGAGGAGGTTCTTCTCCTTTTTCTATGAGTTCTTTCTGGAAACCTGGTGCCTTATCAAATCCAGGGTATTCTTTTTAGAATGTAGGGAATTCATCCCATCAAGGATGGAATCCTCAGGCTCCGCCTCGTTTACCTTTTCTGGCAACGTTAAACTTTCCAGATCTGTCAAAATTGACGAATGATCCGATCCGGTACAGTCTGGGGTGGCCTCTGGTCCCAACCAAACTACCTTCAGACATTCCAAAGTTTGAAGGCAAGAATGGAGAGGACCCGGCTGACCATATCGCCACCTTCCATTTATGGTGCTCTTCTAACTCCCTGATCGATGATTCGATTAGGTTGATATTGTTTCAATGCACCTTAACTGGAAACGCTACCAAGTGGTATATTGAGTTAACTGGGGGCAGTTTTGCTACATTTTGAGATCTGGCTGTTACATTTCTAAATCATTTCCAGTTGCCTGTCCGTTATGAGGTCGGGACTGAACTCCTAGCTAATTTTAAGCAGGACGACGCAACCCACATTTCTGACCATATTCAGGAATGGCGGAGAAGGAAGAGGCTTATTAAAGCTCATATTCCAGGAGAATTCCTTTTGGAATGGTTTTTGAAATCTCTACAAATATTTCTAAAGATGTATCCCTGTCTGGGGTATTTTCTGAGGAACAGGCCATTTTTAGGGCCCAGCAGCTGGAACTGATATATTCTCAGTCTGGGGTCCTTCATAAATATTTTCCCAATGCTCCTCGCTCCAAATTAGATTTATCCAAAACTAAGCCTGGTCCTCATGGTGATGGACTTATTGGGTCGATCAATAGTGGTGCAGCTAGCCTGCTTACTCAATTGCAGCAGTTGTCTTTGCAATCTGCTCCTTCTGGTCAGGCTGTACCAGCTGAGTCATCGCCTTCCCAATCTTTGTCGATAAATGTTGTCCAAACTTCCGATCCCAAAGGAAATCAACAATCCGAAGGGAAGAAGAAAGGATGGAATAATAAGAAAAAGGGCAAGAATGGGAAGGGTAATGCGAATAAAACCAACGAGCATGTTGGCAAGGGTCCAAAGGATAAAAAGAAAGTGAAGTTTCCATGCAAGTTGTGTGCTGGAGACCATCTTACGCACCTTTGCCCTAAAATTCAGGATGCGCAGCGCTTGTTAGCTCAGCAGGGTTCTTCCAGTTCCCAGGCTGTGTTGACAAACCCTTTTCCCCAAGGGCAACAACTAGTTGTTGGCGCGAATCAAAATCTTGGGGCTTCCTCTGGGGGCACCCAGGAAGGGGAAATTCCATCAAACATATTCATGATGAGTGCTCACGTGGATGTCGCTACGAGATCCCGTGATTATGGCGAAGAAGATTCTTCGAAAGCTAAGGGTGCTCCCGATGCTACTGAGCCACTTCACATTACAAGGCCTACTATTGAGCCTATAACTCAGATGCCCAAAGCATCTACTAAGCGCACGACGATTAATCCAAATGCTAGGGCTACCCAGAACTACTCTATTGTGGAAGATCTGGTGCAGAGTCCTTTTGCCATGTCGGCTTTAGAGGTGCTCCAGTCTTGTCTGGCTCAGTGTAGCGCACTGCTCACTACCATTCGGGCTATTGATCCAAAAAATTCTCTTATGATTACATTTGATATGTCTAATTTTAAAAAGAGACTCCCCCATCATATGGATTTTCATATTAAATCATCGTACCAGAAGTGCAACATCTTTCGGACAGTTGTTGATGAGGGTGCTTCCACATGCGTGATGTCTCTCACATGTTGGAAGACAATTGGATCTCCCAAAGCTGTTCCATCTACCACTCTTCTGACTGCGTTCGATGGTCATTCTCACAGACCCCATGGTATTGTCCCAGCTTTGCCCATCTATGTTGGGGGAAAAACTGTCAATATAGAGGTTGAGGTAGTTGACGCAAGCTTGGACTACAACCTTCTGTTGGGGAGAAACTGGATTTATGAGATGGATGCCATTGCATCCTCATTATTTCGGATTATTTGTTTCCCTCACGAAGGGAGGATTGTTACAGTGGACCAACTGGACTGTCCTCATGTAGACCCGAATGCGTCTACTGACTCATCTGTTCCAAAGTTGGATAATACCAAGGCGCCTGTTGAGAATTTAGGGGTTGGAATGTATTCTTCCTTGATGGGTACTTTCGATATTCCTCCTCCTACGGTTCATATAAATGCAATTTCATCCTCCAAGGCTCCTCTTTGAAGAGAGTTCTTTAGAACTCATTATTTTTCGGACCCTTGGACCTTACCTTCCCCTACCGCCACATTAGCGGAAGGTCAAGTGGGTGGAATGGCATTTCCAATGTCTGCAGCTGAGATTGCTTATCAATCTATTGTTGACTCTGCAAAGTCCATTCCAGCTCCTCTTTCACCAGAAGAGTTGGATGGAGATGTGGCCCCGGCTTGGACACTTAGTTCTTCTTCTGCCCAGGATTGCCTTGATACCACTCTTCCATCTGAAGAGGCCATCCTGGAAGCTATGACTGGTATAGATAGACTGTGGGATGATTTGCATCATCGGTCTTACTTTTTACCCGATTTGAGCGAAGTTGAAACAAGTTTTCCAAGTCCTCAGTCTCCTGGTCCTGTTCGCCCAGTCCTGAACCCTTTAGCACCAACACAGGTTTATGCTGAAGGGAACATGGCTGTGATTTCTCCTACTATCCCGGTGAACATTTCCAGGGATCCCAATATTATTGAGAATGTCTTCATCGGAGCTGAATGTTCCCGTGAAGAGATTCAGATTTACACCGATCTCTTTAAAGAGTATAGGGATGTATTCGCTTGGTCTTATGAGGAAATGCCTGGTATAGATCCATCTATTGTCTAGCATGAGATCAAGACTTACGAAAACGCTAAGCCTGTGAGGCAAAAACTTCATCCGGTAAATCCTAGGAAGGCAGCAGCTATCAAAGCCGAGGTGGAGAAGCTGCTCAAGGCGGGATTCATTTTCCCTGTTCCTTTGACTGAATGGGTTTCAAACCCTGTTCCCGTAGATAAAAAACAAGGAACAATTCGAGTTTGCATTGATTTCAGAGACCTTAATAAAGCATGTCCGAAAGATAATTACCCCACACCATTTATAGATCAGATCATTGATGAGTGTGCCAGTAATGAGATTTTCTCCTTCATGGACGGTTTCTCCGGATATAATCAGATTACTATCCGTCCTGAAGATCAGCATAAGACTGCCTTTATTTGTCCCTGGGGTACTTTTGCTTACAAGAAGATGCCTTTTGGTCTTAAAAATGTTGGGGCTACGTTTCAGCGGGCCATGTCATATGCCTTCCACGACATCAAACAGATTATCGAGGCATATTTGGATGATTTAGCTGCTCATTCTCGAAAGAGAATGGATCATCCTGCTCACCTCCGGAAAATATTTGAACGATGTCGTTTCTACAAGATTAGATTGAATCCGAACAAGTGCGTTTTCGCGGTTACATCCGGTCGGTTATTGGGATTCATTGTGTCTAGGGAAGGGATTAGGGTAGATCCCTTCAAGGTTGAGGCAATACTTCGGTTGCCTCCCCCGTCCTCTATTCGTCAACTTCAAAGTCTACAAGGAAAGGCTAATTTTCTTCGGAGATTTATCGTAAATTATGTTGAAGTTACCAATTAATTTATGAGATTGTTGAAGAAGGGAATTCCATTTTTTTGGGATGACTTCGCTCAACGCTCATTCGATGCTTTGAAAAAAGCATTGACCTCTGCTCCTTTATTGAGTCCACCTGATTATAGCAGGGATTTCCTTTTGTATCTTGCAGCAACAGAATCTACCATTGGTATGGTTCTGGTTCAGGAGGATGATGCTCTTGCAGAGCATGTTATATACTATCTTAGTCGAGGATTGGTAGGTCCTGAGCTCCGGTATACTCTGATAGAAAAGTTAGCTTTAGCAGCTGTTCATGCTGTGCAGCGACTCCGACATTATATTCTTCTACGAAAAACTTATGTTTTGGCAGCAGCCAATCCATTTCAGTTTTTCCTCAGTAGGCGAGTGATTGGGGGCAAATAAAATAGATGGATTGTGATTTTGCAAGAATTTGATCTTGAGTTTATGTCTGCCAAGTCCAAGAAATCATTGGTTTTCATGGAATTGATCTCTGAGTTGCCCTGTGGGGAAGAGATAGTCTATGATGAATCCTTCCCAGATGAACATTTGTTTCTTATCTCTCCACAAGATCCTTGGTATGGAGATATCATTGTGTATCTTCAGACTGCGAAGTTTCCCTCTACTTTTTCGAAAGATGAGCGCCGTAAGTTGCGTCACTTGGCTAAGAATTACTTGATTATTGGTGATGCTTTATACCATCGAGGGGTTGATTCAATCCTGAGACGCTGCTTAACTCTCGAAGAAGCTGAGGCTGTGCTGAATGATTCCCACAGTGGAGCTTGTGGTGGTCATTTATCTGGGCTTGCTACAGCCCAAAATATTTTGCGTGCTGGGTACTTTTGGCCTTCGATTTTCAAAGATTGTATGGAGTCGGTCAAAAGGTGTCATCCGTGTCAAGTTTATACTCGAAAAATGCACGCTCATCCAGCTCCGCTTTTTCCAGTCATTACTGTCGGTCCCTTTACAAAGTGGGGTATTGATTATACTACTTGTAACCCGCCTTCGGCTAAAGGTCACAAGTACATTATTGTAGTAGTAGACTACTTTACAAAGTGGGTCGAGGCTATGGCTACTTTTGGGAACGATGGTGAGACTGTAGCTCTTTTTCTTTTCAACCAGGTTATCGCTCGTTTTGGTATTCCTAGAGAGATTGTCACCGATCATGGCAGTCATTTTCAGAATAGTATGATGGCTGAGTTGGCTCTCAAATTGGGTTTCCGGCAGGAGCATTCATCTTCGTATTATCCTCAAGCCAATGGGCAAGTGGAAGCCGTGAATAAATCCTTGAAGACAATTCTTCAAAGGACAATTGATAAAGCTAGATCCAACTAGCATATTATGCTATATCCTGCACTTTGGGCATACAGGACGTCAGTGAAAACTGCAACTGGCTTTACTCCGTTTCAGCTAGTGCACGGGGTGGAATCCGTATTTCCTATTGAATGTGAGATTCCTTCTCTTAAGTTAGCTGTTGAACTTCTTCCTGACACTTCTAGTCTTGAAGAACGTCTCCTTCATCTGGAACATCTCGATGAGCAGCGTCGGGATGCCGCCACGATGAATGAAGCGCATAAAAACTGAGTTAAAGTTCAGTACGATAAGGCGGTCAAACCTAGGGTTTTTTCGGAAGGTGACCTTGTTTTGGTCTATGCCCAAGAAAAAGATGCCCTGGGGGTAGGAAAGTTTAAATCTATGTGGTATGGCCCCTTCATCGTTAAAAAAGTCCTTAAAAAAGGAGCATATACCTTGGTTGATTTCGAAGGAAACGAGTTGCCGGAGCCCAGAAATGGGCTCTATTTGAAAAAGTATTATGCCTAGGCTTCGGCCTGACATTTTTCTTTTGTATATAGTAGTTTTACTTTGTACATATCTGGTTGTTTTTCGATCTTTGATGGGATGGTGATGTTTTTGATCTGCTTTGGCAGGTTGTGTCGGATGTCATGAGTCATTTTGGTTTCGCCGATGGTGCTAGTAGACACACCCGGAACTTGGCTTCCGTGGCTTGGGTGCTTCATCATCCATCCGGTCAGCTGTTAGTATCAAGAGGGGTCTGCATTGGTCCTACTTCCAATAATATAGCAGAATACACTGCAGTTATTTATCTGCTCTCGGAGGCAATATCTTTGGGTGTTGATTTGTTGGTAGTTTTCTTGGACTCCCAGTTGGTGGTGTCGCAGTTGAACAATACTTATCGGGTTCGAGATCCATTTTTACTCCGGTTGTTCTTGAGGGTACGTTTGTTACAAAGATCATTTCAATTTTTAACTTTCATTCATATTCCTCGAGCTGACAATTGGATGGCAGACTCATTAGCTAATCAAGAAATTGATTGGCATATTAATCATTCCATACAATAAAATTTAATCATCAAAAGCATCATACATTTTTATACATTTGTCACATCACATCAAACATCGTTGTATATATATCATCAGAGTGTTCAAAACTATACAAAATTTGGATCCATAAGTCATACAAAAATTTGGGCTTATGCCCGATCATGTTCAATCTCAAAAAATATACAGTCATCTGATACATCATATCTATCTACTCCTGAGGTCCCTGCCCAGAAGTTGTGTTCCTATAGAACACGATCGCGGTGGCAACTCGGTGGAATAACCGTACCCAGTCTCGGGGCACTCCTACCACCCGTCTCTGGATGGCTTCCGGCAGATCTTCCACTGTAGCCATAGGTACTTGGTGGGTTAATCCCTCCAAGTTCCTCTATACAGCCTGGAGGGTCCTGTCTGAATCCACTGTATCCGCTTCGCCTCTGCGACGCTTGTGTCGCAGGAAACCCTCAGGTCGAACTGGTCCAATATCTGTATCATGATCATTTTTAAATTGTAAGTCATTATGAATCCAATCAAAAACATGTTTGTTTTTCATTTTTTCATACATATTTGAAAAAATCCAAAAAATTATATAAGTCAAAAAATTGCAAACTTACCGACTGTGCCCCATGCCGTGCCTGGTGGAAGGACAAGATCTGGATCTCCACGAAAGTCCATCCCGGCATAGGGATAGTCGTCCACAGCGATGATTTGTTCTCCCCACCAAAGGAAGAACTCATCATCCCAAGTGGTTCGGGGAACTTCACTTCCCCCCAATCTCTTCATCATGTCAGCCCATCGGGCAATTCTTGGATCTCTAGGGCTGCTGATAGAAGAGATCACTTTGGGTCTCAGCCCAGGAATCTTCTCGAAGAAGAATGTCATCAAGATTGTACCATATCCAAAATGTTTTGTCTTTACTTTTCGGATAGAAGTCAATTGTTGCTTCATGTTCATCAGTAGAGCTGTGCACCAATCATATAAATGAGTTAAGCATTCCACCGCTATACTCATTTGAGTCCTGGATGCCTGGTGTAGGGAAGCAGATCTCGCTACCCTACCAATGGTAAAAAGGAGGATTTTCATGTGCAAGTCTCTTAGATCTTTGATCGCAATTTGAGTTCCAACTTTCTTGGAACCCTCTACGCAGTAGACATGGACGTAATCTTCCACGGTTAGCCCTCCCAAAGGCTTACCATGCAAGTCTACTGGCTCCCCCCTCCGGGAGAGTCCAGTAATAAAATAGATATCTTCCACCTCGATGCGTATGGGCATTTGATCTATTATGAAGCAGTCTTCTTCCGGTTCCCAATAGTTCACAAGCATTTCGAGCAACCGGACATTACTCTTCATATTTGGCATTTTGAAAAACTTGAGCAATCCACGATTTCTGAGAATATTTAATGATACTTGGTCCTGCATGACTTCATTGTCAATGGCACTATGCTCATGCTCTCTCCAAGATATATTCATCCTGCAAAAATTCAATAATTCGTTCATTAGCTACGCGTTTTTTCATTTTGGGTTGCGCATACGTGACTTTCTTTGTGCACAGTCACATATATACGCGACTTGGTCAGTATAAACCCGCGTATGCGCAAACCCGTGATTTTAAACAAATGGTTCTACGGTGAAAATTCCTAATTTTTAACTTATGAACGGACAAAATGAATAACAAGGATGAATTAAGAGCTTACCTAACAAATTCGGTGAAGTTTGACGATCGATTGCTCCTATTTTGACGAAAGAGGCTTTTTCTCCATAGCACTTTTTCCCAAATCAGCAATGTAACAATGAACCAAATATGAGGTAACTTGTGTATTTATGCCCAAAATTGAAAATTTTTTGTAAAGATTTGTTATGCTTATTTTTTCAATCTATCTTAAGCTGCATAACCCGGATGCTTGGAAGTGCCCAGATTGGTATATTTTCAGGTACATTTTGACGAATTTGAGATTTTTCCCAGTTTTTGATCCATGACTGCTGACCCGTCATGGTAGGTATATGATCTTCACTGGCATATAGGTTAGGGAATCCACTTTCCGTTGCATTTTGCATACTAGCCTCCATTCTGATCACTTGCCATAGGGTCGATCCCATCAAGTCATGAGTATTACACCCATTTCACTCGCCGATTATTTAATCATGACTTGGTGGTAGAGCCTTCCTTTACATGGGCTTCTTAGTTAGTTCCTCGCTATCACTTGTTGCCCATGCTGCGTTTTATGTAGGCTCGGGAGTCCTCTTTAGTCCCGCCATGACTTATGTGTTGAAGCTTCATTCTTCTTCTTCCTCAATATCATTTTTCTGGCTATTACCCTAGAGGCTCCCTGGTGTTGTTGAGTTGTATTACTGCATTGCATATTGGCTACTTGTTTATCCTGGCCTTTAGCCGGCTTCATTTGGACTCGATGCTTAAGCCAACTTTTGACCTTGTCTATCTGTAAAAGTTAACCATTGCATGCACTTAGCTATCGCGACTTGACACCCTTTTTACCCATGGATGGAACATTCCTTTGAGTATCGCTTACCAGTTTCCGCCACCTTGCATTGAGCATAGGATCATTCCTATCCCAGGAACTAGTGCATATGTTTCTTGATACTCGTTCTATCCATTATACCATAGCATTCTTTTATTCTTTTTCAGGATTATTATATGAAAAAGAAAAAAAAATCAAATATAACAAAAGGAGCAGGAACGGGATGTTACTTCGTAATTTGATGGCAGTACAGTATCAGTTTGTCACCCTTGAACAAAGCACATACACTTATATATTTCCTTCATTTGGGATGGTTTTAGTTTTGACCTAGGTTCAGCTTTTGCCTTGTTTCACTAGTCAGTCCTCCCCTGATTGGTTATCTCTTCCAATCATATGGAGAGTTTGTTTTTGCCTTCTGCATAACAGACTTATACAGTGTCATTTTTACTGCCATGGTCATCACGAGTCATGCTTTTGTTCAAGGGAAGTCTAACCAGAGTCGGCCATTCTACGGTGTCTCTTGACTCATTATTCAGTCGGCCTTCCCGGTCTTGTCAGTATCTTGTTCTATCACATTAGATGTTTTGGTCTTCTGCTCGTGCTGGTTTGAGAAGGTCCCCATTGACTTCTTGCTGGCGGGTTTGTCTCTTATCGACTACGACACATTGCTCTGAGAGCAAACCTAGAGCCGCACCTTGGGCCTATTTCCATCATTGATAGGTGACCTCATGCTCAGAATTTGATCATCATCATGGGTCTTTGACTGAGTGGTTTCCCTTGTGTTCGACGTCAGCACACATTATCACACTTGGGATTCGTGCAGTACCTTGATTTCCATTTGACCCTATCGGTGGATATCTCGCCTCTGTGTCAGCTTTCATTATTGGTTGGTTCAGAGGGTTTCTTCCGTGTGCTAGCTTCATCTTGTGCATGTCGGAAATGTACTTCGGTTTGGTTCTGTCACTCTGCTTCGTCCGATTCCTTCCAAATTTTGGCCTGCGGGTTACACTTGCGCTGGACTGATGTGGGATGCCGTAATGCCTTCCTTCCAGCAGATCTTTTCCCATTGACTCCGACTCATTGCTCTGGGAATAAGGTCTAGAGTCTTTTGTTAGTACCTTAGGGTTTGCAGTCATCAGTGGCAGACTCTTCGCTATCGACAGTGGGGATTCATCATTGCCTCCTGATTGGTAGATTCTTCCAAGTGTTCGACTTCAACTCATTCATTCGCACTTGTTAGATTGTACTCGGGCACCTTGACACTCATTTTCATTATTGGTGGGTTGTCTCGCGTTGGTTAACGGTATACATCATTGACCGGTAATCCAACGATTTCTCACATGGTCGACTTTAGCTCATTTATTCCCATTTTGTAGAATTGTGCCATAGTGATCGGTGAAGACCACGGGTTGCTTCAGAATTTCTCGGTTCACTTTTGATAGTCCATTCAGTTTCTACCAGTGATGTCGTTCACCCTTATATGTTGCAGTGTCAGTACAGCAGCATCCTATATGTTGGCTCCCGAGTTGCGTGATTGTACCGTTTGTTCCACCTCTTATGATTTGGTACTTGGAGATTCAGTTACTTATATGATCAGACATCCAGTTTCAGCATCATTGATCAGCTTTCTATATGTGATACTTAGACATTGATTCAGACTTATACTTCCGGGCCATGCTCAGATGATTCATTGTGTACTTTCAGTTCAGCTATACTTGTATACATTTTGGATCTATTATGTACTTTCCATATGATGTATTTTTGACTGAGCATGGGTATGCCCGCCTCAGCATGAGTTGACTCTCTGTTTTCTTTCATTGGTTTTTGGCAGGTTGAAATCTAGTGAAGTCCTCTCTTGTCCTTGCGAAGTTCTTTCTATGTGCATAATACATTTCGGCCATCATGTACCCCTTCTGACCTCATATATTAGGGGGCATCTGTTATAGCATCATTTTTCACCCTCATGTGATTTATGATTGTCTCTTTGGCCTTGGGCACGCATTCCCACAGACTTGAAAAAAATTCATAAAAAACAGTGTTAAAAATCCCATACACGGGTATGCCCAGAATTTTCCGTGTGTATACGCGAGTCCATACACACTTTTCCACGTATGTCATTAAAATCATTAAAAAATATATAAAATTCCCTATTTTCGGGCTGGGTTGATGGTTACTCCAGTAGTTCAACCACCCCAGCACGTGGCCAACTGTTTCCAACTGATTGAAACTACTTTGAGGGAGTATAAAAGCCCCTCATGTGTATGGCCTAAGGGAGAGAGAAATTTTATAGACATTATACTCTATTGGAATCCCAATTCAAGTTTGAATTCCCCTGCCTCCTGCACTTTCCCAGATTTATACAGGAAACCCTTGTTTCCTGGAGATGTTCATCCATTTATATGCCATCTCGAGTGCACAAGTCTTGAAATTTTCTTAGAGAGGCAAGGGCGGGACGGATCCGGATGACGGTCTCCTCGAAGATCATGGAAGGATTCAGGTGATCTCTCCACTCTTTATTTCTGTACATGCTGTTCGTAATAATGAAGAACCATCTTGTTCCTGAACTTATGTGTTAGTATCTATTTGTATATGTGAAAAGATTGATTATTAAGCAGTTATTATCGTTTATATCATATTTCACATGGATTACACTAACGTTTAGGAGAAATATATGCTGTACAACTAGGTTTCCGTGCATGTTCTTTCTTGTTTTCTAGGTTGGAGAGGAAGAAGGGTTGCTGGGGGTTTGTACCCCGCGGGATCTACATCGAACGTAGGACTACGTGTGAGTTCTACTATCGTTGTTATCTGGTTTTTAGCATTTAAGTGTGGTTGTGTGTGAGTCCTTCTGAATAGCATGCCCTGATCTGTGGAGGTTTTGACCCAACAAACCTCTAGGGTGTTTTTCCCCGAAACATATATGTGTTAATTTAATAGTTAAATTTTCAATTTTTGTTAGAATGAATCAAGTTTGCCTCCATTATGTATTAATTTTATGGTTGATTTAAGTTTTCATTGCAATGGGTGAAGCATGCCCCCACTATGTGTCAATTTGATGATGTATTTTTAAGTTTTTGTTGTAATGTGCCAAGTTGTCTTAGGCTAAGATTGTAAAAGAATTGCATTTTTTGCATTTGGTATAATGACTCAGGTATTTATTTTAAGGTTTTTTTAGTCCTGATATTTAACCTTGAAACATGTTCAAATCTAAGGTTTGTTATAGTCATGATATTTGTTTTAAATTCCATGGTTGAAAAATGTTAAAATTTTAATGTTTTTCACAGTTGTGATATTTTATATTTATTTTTAATGCCATTATTGATCTGAAATGAAGAATGACAAGATCTTTCCTAGCCCTTGACAAAATGTGAATGGTAAGAAAAATGACTGAATAATTACTTTTAAATGAAATTAATTGTTTAGCATAAAGTGTTTTTAAGTATAAACATGTTAATGTTAAGGTTTAACAATTACACATCATACCATATCAATAATACCAAAAGACAATAAATATTTGTGATGGAGTTTTTCCCTCCTGTACTACGTCTCCGGGTTCGCCTCAGAAATTTGCGTCCGTTGTATTGCTTAAGCCAAGAGAAATAGTACTAAAAAGAATCATTAGTTGACTAGTGCCAGGGAACACTTCTGATGTTGCAGAATGAAAAATCTCCTAATGAGGTTATATGAATACAGACTCTTTTCTTCCAACGACCAAGAAAATATGAAGATGAATTGCACACTTTATCTGAAGAACTGAAGCTTAACGGACCTTGAGCATTGTGGTAGTTGAATAGAGTTTGGAATATCGAAGTAGAACACATTGTTCAACAACGAAATTCAATACTGAGACTGTGCAGGAAGGATGAGCTCTCCTTCTTCAATGAACCTGCAAAAACCAAAACTCTCCACCAAGTATTTTAGAAATCTTCTTAAGAGTATTCACTTCTTCTTCTTGAGGTTGAGAAAACTCTCTCTTTTCATCTCATGCCACCCCTCTATTACAAAAATCATTCCCTCTCTCTTTTGTAAAATGAGAGCATAAATATGGCATTTAAATCCTCCTTTCATATCTCGAAGATGGGTTAGATTTCCATTTTTAACCATTTGGATTAATGGTTCCTTACTTATTTCAAGAATCTTAGCTTTAAAGGCTTCCACCTCATAGATGCTCTCAAGTTTAGGTGATACATAATCACTTAGGATAATGGTGCTGGTTCAATACAAGGCCTTTATTTCCTGCAAAAAACCCACTTTTAAACTTTAGTATATATCCTTAGCCCCGACGGCTAGCTAACCAGGCGGAGGATCTTTGGCCTTCGGCATGTGAACAGGCGAACAATTGAAATTTACTGTGGCTTCGGTAGTCATGGTACAACTAGAAGCTTATCCCGACGGTTCCTCTTTCCTATGTTCACTTGGCTCTTGTTTATTACCTCGTTGGCTTACAAATTGTGGGTAAAAATTTTCTTCTATGGTCTAAACAACTTATCACATGAGTTATTCCTATGACAGTTGGTTGTTTGGATGGCTTACAAACTAAAAAAAAAAAACCCCGACATTTTGTTTATCTGCGTTCACATGGAACAACGGTTCCACTGCCATTTAACTTGTGCGGTCAACTATGTTTACATTACCTTTGTAATGTTTTCGCATAGTTTTTAAACCCGCTTTCATTACATTGATTTTGTAATGTTTCACAACATGTTTAAAACCCGACATCTAGGTTTTAGGTTTAGTCCTAAGTTCATAAGGTATATTGCATATTTATTACACCATGCTTTTAGACTTTAGGTTGGGACTAGTCTTTTCACCTTAGGATTTCGATTAGGACTTAGACCTAGGACCTTTAGAACTAGGTTTTAAAATTAGTCCTTTTACCCTAGGATTTTTCCTTTAAGGTTTACAATTTGGACTTTGAATAACCTTTTACATCATCTTGATATAGTCACTTAGGCTTTAACCAACATTTTCGCCTAAATTTTCACTTAGACTCATAATGCTATTGTTTTAGACTTAGGATAATGTTTTCCTTAAGTCTTTACATGAACGTAACACTTTTTACAATCATGTCTAATGTGCTTTATGTCATAGGTCGACATAATGATGACTTTTCTTTGACGATAGACTTAGAATAACACTGATGCTGATGTCGAAGTCATCGATACTAATGTCGAATTCACCGATGCTGATGTCTAAGTCATCGATACTGATTTCGAAGTCACCGATGCTGATGTCGAAGTCACGACGAACATTTGAACTTGAATTTCCTACTCTTAGCAAGAATGTTGCATGTGACGATCTTGGTCACTTTCCAATTTCGACAAGATTTTGATTTATTACAAAATCGATAATTACTTATTTCAAAATGACCATCTTGGTCATTTTGTAATTTCGATACAAATTTCAGAATCCAAATTGGATCAATTGCTAATAAATGTTGAAATTTTAGTCAAAATAAAATGTTGCACCATCAACACTTTTTTTATTTTGGGCTTGTTTTTCATGTTTATTACAAAAAAAAAAAAGTTTTTAATGTCATTGTTAAAAAAAGGTGAAATTTTAACAAAAAAAGTGTTGACTGGTGAGAAAAAAATCAACAAATGTAGACAGAAATCTATTTTTCATTTTGTTAGTAACTCTTATATCTGGCCCATGGCATCATATGGATAACAACATTGTTAACCTTCCAACAACTTCTTAAATTCTATCTGTGGATAAAGATGATGCTTAAAAATTGGGATTCCTCCTTTTAAAAGAAATTGGACTTCTTTATTTTCCAAAGAAAAATGTGTGATTTCTATCCTACTTTGAATTGAAATTCTTGAATTGATCTTTCTTTAAGCAGGGCCTGAAGGAAAGAGTATACCAAATTGAAATGAGATAGCATGATCCGTAGATGCAGGGTATGGCCTAAACCTTGTATCAGAAACTCTCTGTGTTTTCCTTCCTGTGACACCATATCCAGGAGACAGCATATATCACAAGTGCACACATAATCACTTCGATCACTGTAAGTGTATATCACATATCCCTTTCCATTGCATTTCACTCTAACGTCCCCACATTCCTCCTCCTCCTCCGCCTCCTTGTCTCTACCAGTGACCAAATTAAACAAGTGAGAGGGTGTTCGAACCATCTCTATGCACACAACATTTGTAGCCTCTTCATCGATAATATTACTAAAGTTCCATAGTCTAAAACTCATCCCAGCATCATCTTGCCTTAATCCTCCCTCAACCAAACCCTTGTTGGCGCTGTCCGACACTAGGACCAATTCCCCCTCCTCGTCTACAGAAGAAGATAAAGGAAGAGGCCTGATCTTCTCCACACATTCCCAAAGCTTCCTCTGAAAATCAAAATAGCAACAATCTTCGGCATACCTTTAAAGCAAGTAAAATCTGTCATCGAAAACAAAAGAGGAGATCCATGTAGAGGAGACACCCCTTTTGAATTGATATGGAAACGGATCCAATGACTCCCACATACCTGAATTCAGATCAAGCATATTTGTGCATAATGGAGTAATTTCTTCTACTTTAAAATCAGAGACCCCTCCAACAACGAAGATGTGATTATAAGTGGGACCTCCAAGGTAGCAGACCAGGGGATTTTTATTTCTCCAACAGGTCATGGGAGGACTCTCCTCCCATCTACATTTTGGAATTAGAAAGTTCAAACTGTACTTAATATGGCTCCCTGTAGAATAGGATAATATCCCATTGCCTCTATGTGTTTTCCTTCCTGCGACACCATATTCAAAACAGGATCATCTTGAACTAGACCAACCATTGCATAACCACTGTTAGGAGCACCACAAGCACACCACTAGAGGGAGGGGCATTGTAGGAATCCCCATAACTTGAACCATCATACATATCCCCTGCAACTCCCCGATATCCAACACTAACACCAGTGTCAGCAGGAGTGACATAAGCATCAATACCAACAGCAACATAGTCACCGCCATAGTCAACATCACCACCACTTCCATAGCCATATCCAATATTAACTGAAATAGATTGTCCACCCTGAATAGCAGAGCCCCACAGACTACCTACTCATGCTGCTGTTGTTGCACCACAATTACCACCCACCATAGCACTCGCATAAGGTGTTGGAGCTCCAGCACCATATGCAAGATTTCCGTAGCCACCTCCATAAGCTCTTCTAGCATAAACTTCAAGGGCACCGCCATATGCAGGAGCCACTGCAGCCATTGGAGCATGAGCTCCATACTTGCCTCCATTTACTCTAGTGACATATCCACCCAGGGCAAAGTATCCCTGAAGAGCCCCATATGGAGGGTACCCACCTCTGCCTGTAGGGGCTTGGGGTGCCCCATACCTACCATTTTGAGGGTGTCAGTAAGGACCAACAGGGCTAGATCTGACCCTCGCACTGCCTTGAGAAATTTCCTTAGGGATTTGTCTCTTCACTTCCACCATATTTTCATGGAGCTCATGGAAATTATTCGTAACCACCTTATCCATTGCATCCTCGAGGTCATATTTGATGAATCCAAAACCCCTGGGCCTCTACGAAATGTAATCATACATCACCACGGCATCTGTAATGTTCCCAAACTTCTTTCAATATCTCCTAAAGTCATCCTTCGTTACAGTAGGAGCTAAACCCCCCACAAAGATATTATTGGTTCTAGGCCCAACTCCTACATTACTGTTTCCCTTTTGTGCATTCCTTTGGTGTCCTTCCCTTGGCATGGCCCTTTTCAATTCACTTTTCAAGTCAACTTGTCTACCATCTATTGTATGTCTACCATCTATTGTATGAACCCAAAACCTCTGGCTTTCATCTTGTCTCTCGTGATAACAATCTCGACCACTTCCCCATAGGCCTTGAAAGGGTAATACTCTTTCAGGGTTTCTTCTGAGGTTTACCGTGATATACCTCCAATGAATACCTTTACCTACTCTGTATCCATGGCTTCCATTTTAATGCCCCGAAATTTATGAAAAAAGGAAAAATTTAATGGAAGAAAAGCTTCAAAGTGTTAGATAAAAGGACAAGAATGAGGCCTAAACGAAAGATGGAAATATGATACGAATGGCGAGTATGTGATATACAAGGGCCTGAGAGGACCCCTGCTCACTTCCAATAAAGAAAATCTAATCCAGGCCTCAAATATAATCCCTAACATCTCATCCTGTCTATCTACAACATTGCAAAAGGGCCGAGCCGAGCATATCCTACAAGGAATTTATGGTTCTTCTTCTTCCTCAAACTAGGCCAAGCCTCTTATCAACAACCAAAAAATAGATTCAAAATCTGTATGGGGAATTATTTTTATGTGTGAATACTGTCGTATGGGGAATTTTTTAAACTACTAATTTTTAAATTGTTTGTTTCTTCAGAAGTGATTGATTGATACATAATTTTTTTTAGTAATTATTGATTTAGGTGGAGGGAAATGTTATAATTTTTTTTCCTAATAATTAAAAAAAAAATAAAAAATTTGAATTAATATTAATGTAAAGTTGAAATTTAATTCATTTAATCTATAATAAATGTAATTTACATCTATTACATAATATTATAATATGTGTAATATCTTATATTCAAGCAATATTAAAATTCTCATAAAATTTAAAACAATCTCATAAGAACCTAGTACTACTATGTCATAATATAAGTTCATACTAGATAAAAAATTTGATATCCAAGTTAAAAATTATTGTCCTAAGTTCAATGGATATTACCTTGATAATAAAAAATATAGATAAGCATGAAAAATTAAGTCTTTAACTAAATGAATGTGTCATCTACTAATTAACTAACACTTCTCCTTCTAGTTATTTTTCATAATGTATTTGAATAAGGTGTAAGGGCACTCCCATTTTGGATAATTTTCAACCTTTGAATTGAATTTACTATGGATGTGATTAAAGGATATAACCCTAAATATTGTAATTAACTCCATAACTCTAATCATCCACTAATCTAATAAAGAAATTTTTAAGGAAGTATAACCTTTCAGTCAATCTACAACAACCTTTGAATCCCCTTCACTTGTAATTTTAGATTACCTAATTACACAATTAAAACGACCAACATAAACCAATAATGTGTACTATTAAAGTACTTGTTATATAGTTGTATTTTTGTTCCTAGACTAAATTAGTCATTTATGTTAGTCGTTTTTTATTGCTCATTTTTGGTAGTATTTCACTAGGAAAAGCTACCGCCACTAACGTTTTTAGTCACCTAGTCACTAATTTCAACTATGACAGCTGGTTTAAATTCCAAATTATTTGTTATGTAAATTTATTTTAAAGAAAACTAAGACATTTTTTTATTCGTTAGAAATTAATTAAAAAGCAGAAATTATTTGTGTTTTGGGATTAAAGGTAAATAAAAATTTGGTTATGGAGGTGGTTCCATAAAAATGAGAAAGACCGATGGTAAAAAAAATATTCCAACTGAGAAGTGGTTGAACAGAAATAGTTCATTTAGTTACCTCTTTCTCTCTGGATAAAGAAACATCCCTATGAGAAAGAGGAGTTCTAATCTGTTAGAGGAAAAAGAGGGGAAAGAGGAGAGACTGTGAATTTCCCGAGCTGGTGGTGACCAGTGGAAATACTCTTAGCAAATCCTGAACTTTTATGGAAAGAAGATTGGACTTGGGGTCCCGAGATCTCTTCTGAGTACTGTATCAACCTACTTGACTCAAGTGTGGAGCACGGGGGTGGGGGGGTTTGAGGATGTAATTTCCTCATCCACGGTAGGGTGGGAAACATCAGTCGATTTTAGATAAGAAAATTTACTAAGTTTTGTTAGTTGAATAGAAGAGTAACTTTGATACATTTCCTAAGGTATTTTAATTCATCAACAGCTAAATATTTTGGGCTATGGTTGATATTTCTGAAAGTACCTGTTAACTGTTAAGTTCTTGTTCTGTTGCATAAATTGATAATAACGGTACATTACATAGAATTATTATGTAACCTTCGAATATTGATTCTCCTAAAGTAAATACATAACTGTGTAGAGAATTTTTCCCATTCGATGAAATTGAAATGCAATGATGAATGTACATGGAAGTTAACTCTATATTTCCATACACAGAAAGTATTTTCTTTTGTATAGTAGAATAGACATAACCAAAACTGGTTTGGTAAAGGAAAACGTAAAGAAGTGAATGACAGTCAAATTCCGAGGAATATACGAGCCATCTATATTAACATTAAGCAAGCAAGAACCGAGAATCGGTAGTATTAATATAGGAAAATCTTTAACCCAGATTCAGAGTTGGATAACCCCGAGCTCCAGGTTGAATGCTCCTGTTATTTTTAAACTATACACAGACAAGAATTAGGTTGGTCCGGTCAGCCTTTAGCATATCAAACATGCAAGAAACCAATAAATAGAAAATGTTTTTTCTTTCATAATGATGAAATGAGAAACACAGTTGAAAATCCAGAAATTATAATTCTTTCGTATATAGCAAAGCATACAACTAGAAGGAATTTTTTAATAACAAGTAAATGAAGAACAATAAATACATTCTTGGCGAATATAAAAATAAGGAGTAAAGGCGCCAATCAACTGTGCAAGCCTTTGTCTTTGAACTTAAAACCATAAATGTAAACATGATAGAATAATCAAAGAATTCTAGAGCCCAGCCAACCGAGTTTGTAATCAAATTGAAAGATTTAAAGAAACCATATATTTAACAAGAGTTATTGTTGTGGAAAGGCAGACTCGGTTCTGGTGTTAAACCCATACTCTAACATTACAAGTATAGTTACATAAAGACCACATCAAGGTAAAATATTCTTGCAAGTAAAAGTATGCAGGCTATCAAATAGAAGATGCCACTGTAGCCTTAGAAGATAATCTATGGGCGACACGGTACCTGTAGCAAGGTGTATGAAGGTGGAGTGAGACCTTCAAATATGATAAAGGGTAACAAACCAAAACAAAAATATGTTCAAGCTTCACACCTGTTCAGGAACAACCCACGAAATTAATAATTGCATGACTGAAAGGGGTTGCGAAAGAAACAACAAAAAAAGAGAGAATGTGGCCCCGAAAACAAATAACTCGACTTACCTATGTTAAGCCATTCCCGAGTAGAATGGAAGTTCTCTACGGAACATATAAAAAGTAAGGATTAGTATTTCCCCAAATACAGATGTAAAAAAATAAATCGAAAACACATAAGCAAGATTCCTCTAATTCAAAACTTACCCATAGCAGGAGTACACCAACCAACATGTCGTCGGAAGAAGCAAGGCGCAACACCGTCTCCAGCGTAATCCAGTTACTCGTCGCAAAAGAAGAGAACGAGAAAAGTGCAGAAAGTTAACCAATTAACAAGACAAAGTAATCTTCTAGGGATTACCCTGTTAAGTTGAACAAAGAGACAACAAACCATGTAAAGGGTGGCATAGTAGTAAACTAAACCCAGCCGGTTCATAAAAACATAAGTCACATGAAATAAAATTGCAGTTCTTACCTTTTTTCCCGACGGCAACTAAGATGGATTGCCTAGTGCTGTGACTGAGATTGCAGAGCAGAAACACCGCAGCCAAGCCAGTCCGAATAAACAAACATGTACAGTTTGGTGGGTTGATTACCCTATGCCTCCAAGAACATTTTCCAACTGTAGATCTCACCCGATGGATCCGATGGTAAGGCAATGGACAGATGTCGAAAACATAAAATCAAAAGTAATGATATGGTACTATTTTCTGCAGATCAAACATTATTAAAATCCAACTTGCAAATCCCATCAAATGTGAAATATCGCAAACACCAAGATTGCGTTAAAAACCATTCATTACCTCGGGAGATTAAAGGCTTAAAGTCCTGTGCTAGTAATGAGGTAAATAATTACCAATCCGCGAGTTAAATATCATGTAGACCTACTTTAGTTTGTCACCATATAGTATTGGAAACATAAGGTGGTGAAACTTTAGATTAGCAATAAAATTACCGTATGAATAAAGTCTAAGAACGAAGTATGGATACAAAGGAAATGCGGATAAAACCATAATGTTTACCTTATGCCATGTGTATTCGTTTAAATGTAGTAAGAATTAAAATTTTTTTTTTATGATAGATGTTACATCAACATTTCATTTTCTACTAGTGTTCGCCATCCACCACCCTTTTGCAATGATCATTATCATTGTCTAAAAATAAAACAGTTACTAGAACCCTTGTATTGGAACCAAGGGAATCAAATATAAACTCACATTAAATATTAATGTTAATCACATTTATAATTAGAAATCATGTTAAGTAATTTATAAGAAATTACCTATAAATTTATTTGTATTAAAATATTAAATTTATAATGTTTTAAAATATATTCTTCTCTTCATTATTTTTCATAATAAATATCATGATTATAAATTATAGAAATTTAAATATATCTCATAACTTAAATAATTGTGTATTATATTATAAGTGATTAAAAAGTATAGTGGGTGTGTTAGTTCAATTAGTGAAAAAAATTATTTTAAGGGAAGAGTTCATGAGATATCCTTGAACCACCCTTTATATAGAGAGAAAATTATGGCTTTAAAAATTATATAAAATATACATCATATTTACTAGTTTTTTTTTAAATTTTTTAACAAAAACATAATAAATATATTTAAATTTCTAAATTGAAATATTCTAAATAAAATATTGTCCAAGTTTAGTGTGGTAGAATTATTGTAATGTCATGTTTAATATTTTCACATTCCAATTATGGTTTTTAGTCCAAGGTTTTCTTAACATATTTAAAGGATAGTAATTAGATCCGTTTAATATTCTTAGACTCAAACTTATGATTTTTCCAATGGTATTTTTAGCCCATAGTTTTCTGAACATATTTAAATGTTAATAATTAAACAATTCTAGATCCATAACTCCAGATTTACCATTTGCAAAAATAGATCATTTTTTTAATTTAATTTTAAAATGGTTTTCTTCTCAAGGAATTTGATCTTTCTAGATATTTGATAAATCTATATCTAAATATTTAATTTTAAATTGATTTGCATCGCAAGAAATTTGATCCCTCTATAAGCTTGATAAATCAAAATATAAATCTAAACCAGTAAAACAATATTTTTTATCACATAACAAAAATGATATTCAATAGTTAATGAGAAACATTTATCTAAATTATCATAAATATATATATACAGAAAATAACCAAATAAATCCATATATATCTTTTTTTTTCAATAAAATTAGCGGTAAATTGTGAGTGGATGACTATTGTTTGATTAAATTTAAGTAATATTCCTGAAAATTTAGAGAAAAAACATGTTTTTTAATTTTTTAATTAAAATTTGGATTGAATTGTATATAATGACAAGGATATTAAATTTTTTAGTTTGAAGAAAACTTTAAGTATGAGGGGTTTCCGCAGTGCATTATATTAGATATCATTTTTGGTATTCAACTGTGTTAATTTAGTCATTCATCTATGACCATTTCCATGAGAGGTAGTCGTAACTGACTAATTTCTCATGATTTTTGAATAGTCCACTTAGCACTCATTGCATTGGGTGATGCTCACAGGGGTGAAGAAGTGGGATTGAAACTAGTGAAATGAAAACATATCACTTGTATATATATTTCTAAAATATATTTAAGTGTATAATTTTTTTTTCCCTTGGTGTAAATTTATAATATTTTTAAAAAGAAATAAATACTTTTAATTATTAAACGTGTTCAAATATATTTTTGGTTTTCTTTATTTAAAAAATTAAAAAATTAAAAATTCGAAGAGATTGTGATTTCTTGTTTAAAATTGTAACTTTCTGTTTTTATTCTTTTACTTTTTACTTATTGTTACATGAGTTGTTATGACACATTCAGAATTAGAAACTAATGAGGCATTCGTTAATGACATTAACACGTGACTTTTATTTAAAATATTTAATTAAATGATGATTTTATTTGAGTAAAAGGTGAAAGTAACTGTGTGGTAAAATATTCCAAGAAACCCATGGACAGTTACCTTCCCAAAAAGGATTTAAGGAAAAATCCTAGGAGGGAATGGGTTTTTGTGCAGAAAAGCAATCGATCCTTGTTCTGAGTTGTCCAGAGCTGGTGGGAGTACGAGTGGAACTCAGGAATTTACCCTAGAGAAGAAAGATTCGATTTTCCAATCCTGAAGTCAGATTTCTTGTCTCATGAAATTTACCTCCGACCTAGTGAGGAGAAAGGGGGGAGCAGAGCACGTAATCGACTCGGCTCAAGGTTGGGTGGACCGACAGTTACTAAGGAAAAACATGTACTCTGAAGTAGGTACAAAATGAACTTAAGTTACTGTTTAATGTTTTGCATTTAGTGCTGCAAATTTTATAGCAGAGTAAAGAAATGAAAACATATGAATATACATCTAAATTTCTATTTACCTGAACAATAACAGAAAATGCACCTAGAAAATCATTCTAGGAAACAGTTGAGAATGCAGGATATATTTACATAGAAAAAGAAAGTTACAGGAAGGAATTAAACATTGTTGTTATTCTATGTGTGGTAAATAGAAGATGAAGCAGTAGCTTTCTTCCCTTAACTTTCCTACTATCTGTGAACAATTAATAATAAACACATGCTATAGTAGTAATAATGTACAACCTAGATGAGTGTGCTAAACATGTACAAAATTAGATTTTGCAAGAATGATTCTATAGAATATATGTGGTTATAGCGAATTTGAGGAAAACATACATGATACTATAATGAACATGTAGATTATATACTATTGTGGGAAATATGTGAATAAAACACATGTTATGGCAGTGTACAACGCAAAACATAAGCTACCATAGCGAAAATGAGAAATACAAGCCACTTTAATTGGAATTTATGTAAACTAACAAATATTGTAGAAGCTGGTTAATTTACAAGTAAGAGAGAAAGCACACAAGGTATGAAAGAACTGGACGGTTGAGGGTTTAGAACTAGAACCCAGTAACAGGGTCCTGGTTCCGGTCCCAATGAGAAACCTCTACCGGATCAATGGGAGGGCACAGTGAGTAATAAATGAAGAATTTATAGGCGTTAACTGAAACTAGAGTGCTTAAAAAGAAAAGAATAAGGATGAGGAATGAAAATAAAAATTGTGCCATTGATAATTACGAGAACTTGAAAATTGAAATGTACCGAATCTTTACACACAAAGGAAACTAAATTATTTCCAGAGAAAACATTGCAGTATATCATGCAACTTTAACGTTGGAGCTCAAATGAAATTATACAGCCAAAACAGTGAGAACACTGAAGAACCCATAATATAATAAACCAACTATGTAGACACAGTGTGCATACTGAAAAAAAATTAAAAAAATGAAAGTACATATACAGATTTGGAAAAAAATTAGAGGCGTAGCTCTGAGACCCTCAAGAATTAGTTCTAGAGACACAAAGAATAAAATCCCTGTTTAAATATTGAAATCGGGCTGAGCCCTAAAGAAACACAGTTTAACTAAAAACCCATATTAAAGGTTAAGCATCTAACTGGGTCTCATGCAACTGATAGCCAGTAAGCCTTTGCCTGCAAATTAAGAAGAGGAAGGTAGAGCATTACAACATGAAGTATTATGGGCAGAGTATCAGGAAGAAACGTGAGAGGCTCTTACTGTTAACAAGGAAAATCAAGCCGACATCGAATCTTCAAGCCAGAAAGTCCCACGATCACCAAATTGTGCCTATCTAGTTCCAAACAAAAGCCAGTGCCATTGAGTTAGAAACTTCAAAAAACCTAGAACGTAAAAAAGAAAAGAAGAATTCCATGTTCTTAATTTCTGTACAAATTATTGGGAGAAACTGGCATGTAAATCTTACCAAAATCGTTTGCTGGAGATCACGGGGGCTTGTTCGAGCTATGAAGCCGCAATAACAAGCGATGAGCCAACAGTCAAGATGGAAGGAGGACGAGGACCTTCTCAGTTGCAAATCGACCTGTGGAGCCATCCCAAAGGTGCTGAATGGTTACGCAGCTTAAAACTCAGCTTTGTCTATCAACTGAGGAAGGAGTATGGTAAGGACAAAGTAACTCATAACACTCTGATGTTAGCGGAGCTCTCGTGGTCAAATCGTGGCCAGAAGAACTTGCAGATGTAGATTCGAGCTCTCATATCCAGTGTGAAACTAAAATGAAACAATGGCGAGGGGGTTGGGGAATGGGTAGTTACCCTAACTCACCCCATCTGCCGGATCTCCGTCAATCGCGAGGGGAAAGAATCCAACATCGCAGAAGGTGACAGTAAACCATGCCAGATGGAGTCCGTACCACCACCCAAGGCATGACATTAATCATCGACGTAATGAACTCGAATAAAAAATATATAACTCATAATGAGACGTTAATTGCAGGTATGGGCTAATCACCTCGAGATTGAGTGATGGTTTATGCTATGTGGTGAACCCATGAAAAGGTGCATTGCCCAGAAAGAGGGTAACACATGTACAAACATGTTAGTCTCATTGATGAGGAATTATAGAGCCAATTTCATATGGTTAGGTTCGTTTATATATGTGTATGTGGAATATAAACTTTATAATCCGATCATGTTTGAATGATTGCATGTAGATAAAGTGATGAGCATGATATATATGTACCTAATTTAGATTGTGTATAGTTAGCATGTAAATATTTTTTAATTTTTTTTTAATTTATGCAGTAAATGTAAAACAATAAGGAGGTAAGTGTTACAAGTGGTATCAGAGCATAAGTTACAAATTGGGGCCAAATGGGCCAGAAACATACTATATTTTGTTGTTATGAATTCTACTAAAATTAATGACTTAATATCATGTTAAGTATAGGAACAAGTTTTTTCAATCTGCCATGGGAAGAATATCAAGTCAACACCCACCTAGAAATATGGGAGAGACCCATCCGGTGACCAATCCTGAAGTAAGTCCCGAAATGTTGGTGCAGCTAAGTGTGGACCAGCACCAACAGACAAGTATAATGTTGGAAGAACAACAACGATAGACAAACAAGTTGTTGGATACGATACAACAGTTACAAATATAAATTCTTAAAGTTCACAATGGCAATGAAAGGTTGATGAGGGAACAAGAGAGGATATTAAAAAGATTTCCAGATAAACAGAATTCTCCCAATGGAAAACCTAGACCTGAGAGAAACACTCAGGAAAACATAGAACAACGTCAAGCAGTACATGACCATGTGGAAGATAGTCGAATGCCAAAAATTCATAAAAGTCAAACATATAATGAGACGAAATCGGGAAATGTCATGGAAGAGAAATAGTTGAAGAAGCAGAAGGTGGAATTGCAGGGAGAATTTCGAAAGATCAAACCTCCTACCTTTGATGGAGAAGTGGAGGAAATGGCGAAAGCTTGGATAATAAACATGAATAAGTACTTTCAAGTGTATGAGTATAACAAGAAACTTAAAGCTCACCTAGCCATTTACCGACTGCGAGAGAAAGCAACGCTGTGGTAGGAGGAAGTGAAGAATGTAAGAGGAGTGGAAGATCAGAATGTAGCTTGGGATGAGTTTGAGCAGTATTTTAAAGATAAGTACCTGACGGAACATTTTTACGATGAGAAATCTCGAGAATTTCATGATCTGAAATTGGGCCAAATGAATATGAATGAATTTATTACAAAATTCACTTCTCTCTTAAGATATGTACCCTACCTGCGTGATGAAAAGGCCAAGGTGCAGCAGTTTTTGAGCAGTTTTCCAACCCATATGAAGGAAATAATTGAATTCGTGAATCCAAAAACCATGGATGAAGTGATTAGGAAAGCGCGAATGTGCTATCAGCAATCTGAGGCGAAGGAAGAAGCTGGAAAAATTTGGCCACCGCGAAAAGGGAAGAATAGTTTTACCAATAACAGAAATAGCAGATCAAGTAATTTCAAGAAAACTGCAAGATATCCACTCAGCAAAAAAAATGGAAAAATCCAAAGCAGAACCAAGTGGATAGGGGAGGAAAGTCCTAATGAAGCTTCTAGTAGACCCAATATTGGGCAACCCCAAAAACCTCTGTTGCAATGCTGGGGATTTGGAGAAACACATTACTTCAAGAAGCGGCACACATCGAGGAAGGAATGAGGTGGAAGAAAATATGCAAGAAGCATCCATGGTGGGGGATGTAGCTTGAAACATACCCAGAATCAATGCAGCACTAGAGGAGCGACAAGCAGATTACCGACCAACCATGATAGAATTAGAAGGTAAGATTCAAGCCTGAGTTGTTTCTATTTTAGTTGATCCTAGTGCCAACTTGAGTTACATACACCCTTGTGTAGTAGAAAGAAGTAAGCTGTAGGACCAGAAATTTAAAAATCCATGGCTGGTCCAACTGGCTATAGGGACTAGAAGGCGGGTTCATACTAAGGTACCCAATTGTGAATTGAGTATTCGGTACCAACATATAACTATGGAACTCAATGTCCTACCAATGGGATCTTATGATATATTTATGGTGATGGATTTGTTGGAGAGACATTGGTCCTTAGTGGACTGTAAGAATAAGGTCATACATTTTAAGTCTAATGATGGAACAAGACAGGAACTGCAGGGCATTAAAAATCATTTGAAGTTGCGACCCTTTACTGCATCAAAGTTAAGTAAATATATAGGGGAGGGTTGCCAGCTTTATGGAATTCAAGTTGGTTTCACCAACACAAAAGATAAGACTGATATGTTGGAAAATATTCTTGTTGTACAAGAATTCCAAGATGTTTTCCCTAAGGAGATTCCAGGGCTGCCACCAAAAAGAGACATAGATTTTACTATCGAATTAATACTTGGGGTAGCACCTATGTCCCAGACTCCATATAGAATGAGTGTATCAGAGTTAATAGAGTTAAATATGCAATTGCAGGAATTGATGGATAAAGGTTATATTTGGCCAAGTGTGTCCCCGTGGGGAGCATTGGTGCTATTCGTAAGGAAGAAGGATGGTACTATGTGTATGTGCATGGATTATCGTCAACTCAACAAGCTGACTGTTAAAAAAAGGTACCCTCTACCGCGCATCGATGATTTTTTTGACCAAGTCAAAGGAGCTATAGTACTCTTCAAAATTGACTTAAGGTTAGGCTACCATCAGATCCATATCAAGGATGAAGATATAAGCAAGACCACTTTTCATACCAGGTATGGACATTATGAGTTTTTGGTGTTACCATTTGGGTTAGCCAATGCACTAGCAACATTTATGAGCTTAATGCATGGAATCTTTCGCCCGTATTTGGATAAATTTGTGTTAATTTTCATTGATGATATACTAATTTACTCCAAGAATGTGGAGGAGCACAAGGAACACCTACGCATCTTGCTGAAAATGCTCAGAGAACATCAACTCTATGCCAAGTTTAGTAAATGTGATTTCTTTAAGGAGCAGATCCAATACTTGGGGCATGTGATTTCAGGTGAAGGATAGCTGTGGACCTGGAAAAGGATAAAGAAAATTATTGAATGGAGGGTTCTAAAGAAAGTAGCAAACATGCGCTTGTTTATGGGTTTGGTTGGTTACTACCGATGATTCATCAATGGTTTCTCTAAAATAGCTTATGCTATTACCTCTTTGAAAATGTAACGACGAGTTTTTAAATGGACTCAAGAATGTCAAAATAGTTTTGAGTTATTAAAAGAGCTGTTAACTACTGCTCATGTCTTGAAGGTATCAGATCCAAGTAAAGAATTCAAAGTATGTACTGATGCATGCAAGGAGGGTGTAGGAGCAGTGTTGGCTCAGGAAGGAAGAGTCATATCATATGAGTCTAGGAAGTTGAAGGATCACAAGTAGAGATACTCAGCATATGATTTGGAGCTAACTACAGTTGTGCATGCCTTGCGGATATGGAGGCATTATCTACTAAGAAAAATATTCATGCTGAGGACCGATCATAGTAGTTTAACCAGCAAATTTAAGCAGGTTGATTTGAATGCCTGCCAAGCCAGATGGAAAGTGTTTCTTAGTGAATTTGATTTCAATATTCAACATGTGAAAGGAAAGGAGAACAAGGTGGCAGATTCCTTAAGAAGAAAACTGCACGCCATTTATGAACTTTATTTCAACAAAAATGAATTTAATTTTCAAGACCAGATTTTGGAAGCAGCAAGGGAGGACCCTGAATATCAGAACTTGTGGCAGCAAGTAAAATATGATGAAAGACAAGGGAAACAGTCTGAATATGAACTCAATGAAAAATGACTTCTTGTTTTTCGCAAGAGGATATATATTCCCAATCAGTATAGTCTAAAAAGAATTATTTTGGATGAGTATCATAGGAGTGCCTATGTTAGGCATCTGGGATATCAAAAGATGTTAACAACAATAAAAAAAATACTACACCTGGACGGGAATGCAAAGGGACATCGCAGAATATTTGACCAAGTGTCTAGAGTGTCAGCAGATTAAGGTGGAGCATCAGCACCCTACGGGATTACTTCAACCAATTCCAGTGCCTGAATGAAAGTGGGAAGTCATTTCCCTTGACTTTATTACTGGAATACCTAGAAACAAAAAGCATAATGATTCGATTATGGTGGTAGTCGATAGACTTATCAAAGTGGCACACTTTATCCCCGTTCAATCTACCTATAAGACAGTGCAAATTGCTGACATTTTTATGAAGGAGATCTTCAGATTGCACGGTATACCCCGAGCAATCATTTCGAATCGTGATGTAAAGTTTACATCAACATTTTGGAAGACGCTATTTAGTGGGTTGGGAACGCAGATACAATTTAGTACTGCCTACCACCCGCAAACAGATGGGCAAACAGAAAGGGTAAATCAAGTTTTAGAGGACATGTTGTGCATGTGTGTAATGCAACAACCAACGAAATGGGAGGAGTACTTGTATTTGGTTGAGTTTGCATACAATAACGGATATCAAGAATATCTTATGATGATCCCTTTCGAAGCATTATATGGGAGATAATGTAGGACTCCTATAAACTAGAGTAGCCAAAGAATAAGATGATTTTTGGACCAAATATGTTAGAAGAGATGGAGCAGGAAGTCAAGAATATTAGGCAGAATTTGAAGGTGGCACAAGACCAGCAAAAGGTTTACACGGACAGAAAAATAACCTTCCGGGAATTTGCAACGGGGGACCTTGTGTATGTGAGGATTAAACCAAAGAAAAACACTTTGCAATGGAATGCTTGTTCTAAGTTGGCTCCCCGCTACTGCGGACCCTTCAAGGTCTTAGAGAGGATAGGGCCGGTGGCCTATCGATTGGCTTTACCAAGCCATATATTAGTGCATAATGTATTTCACGTGTCTTTATTGAAGTGTTATGTACACGATTCCAAGAACATCATACATTGGCAGGGTATACATGTAAGTCAACAAAGTCCTACGATTTTCATACAATAACTTTATGATTTGAACTAATTCAAAATATTGTTGCTTGCAGGTAGAACCGGACGATGAGTTCCTGGTAGAACCGCAACATATCCTAGATCGGAGAGAAATAACACTTTGTAAGCGAGTCATCCCCCAAGTTAAAGTGTAGTGGAAGCACTTTGGCCTTGAGGAGGCTACTTGGGAAGACGAAAACGTTATGTATGAGGCTTATCCAGAGATGTTCTCAGAAAATGAGTAACACCAAGGACGGTGTTTATTTCAGTGGGGGAAGATGTAACCTCTTGTTTTTATTCATTTACTTTTTTACTTATTGTTACATGAGTTGTTATGACACATTCAGAATGAGAAACAAATGAGGCATTCGTTAATGACATTAACACATGACTTTTATTTAAAAAATTTAATTAAATGATATTTTTATTTGAGTAAAAAGGTGAAAGTAACTGTGTGGTAAAATATTCCAAGAAACCTAGGAAGAGGTTGAGACAATTCTGACAATTACCTTCTCAAAAAGGATTTAAGGAAAAATCCTAGGAGGGTATGGGGTTCTGTGCAGAAGAGGTAGAGGATTAAGCAGTGGATGTTGGTTCTGAGTTGTCCAAAGCTGGTGGGAGAACCAGTGGAACTCAAGGAACTCACCCTAGAGAAGCAAGATTGGATTTTCCAATCCTTAGGTCAGATTTCTTGTCTCAGACAATTACCTCTGACCTAGTGTGGAGAAAGGGGGGAGCAGAGGACGTAATCGACTTGCTCAAGGTTGGGTGGACCGACAGTTACTAAGGAAAAACCTGTACTCTGAAGTAGGTGCATAAAGCACTTAAGTTTACTATTTAATGTTTTGCATTTAGTATTGCAAGTTTTATAGCAGAGTAAAGAAATGTGATTATATGAATAAACATCTGGATTTATGTTTACCTGAACAAGAATAGAAAATGCACCTAGAAAATCATTCTAGGAAACAGTTGAAAATGCATGATATATTTACATAGAAAAATAAAGTTACAAGAAGGAACTAAACATTGTTTTTATTTTCTGTGTGGTAATTCAAAGATGAAGCATCCTTTCCCTTAACTTCCTACTATCGGTGATCAATTACTAAAGAACATATGCTACAGTAGTAATAATTTAGAGCCTAGATGATTGTGCTAAAATATGTACAACATTACATATGACTGGAATGAATCTGTAGAATATTTGTGGTTATACCAAATCTGAGGAAAAACATACAGGTTACTGTATTGAATATGTAGATTATATACTACTGTAGGAAACTATGCGAACCAAACACATGTTATAGTAGTGTGCAATGTAGAACATAAGCTACCATAGTGAAAATGAGAAAATACAACCCACTGTAATTGAAATCTATGTAAATTACCAGATACTGTAGAAACTGATTAACTTCCAAATAAAAGAGAAAGCACACAAGGTATGGGAGAACTGGTCGGTCAAGGGTTTAGAACGAGGACCCAGTAACAGGATCCTGGTTCCAGTCCCAATGAAGAACCTCTGTTGGATCAATGGGAGGCCACAGTGAGTAATAAATGAAGAAATTGTATACATTAACCGAGCTAGAATGCTTGAAAGAATAAGAACAGAGATTGTTAACCAAAACTGTGCAAATGATAAATTATTAGAACACAAAATCTGGAATGAACCGAGTTTATAATCCACAAAAGAAACTAAATCTTCCAGGGAAAACATTATAGCATAACATTTAAATATTAACATTGAAGTCCTAATGAATTACATAACCGAACCAACGCAAATGTTGGAGAACCCATAACATGATTAAACCCACTGTGTAGACACAACATTGCATAATTGAAAATATCCATTGGTACATTTGCAAATTTGAAAGAAAAGAAACAGAGGTGTAGCTTTGAAATTTAAACCCTCATGAAATAGTTCAAAATTCGCCGAGGGAAATTTCCTATGGACATATAATGAAACAGGGTCGAGCCCAAAAGAAAATAAAGTTTAACTAAAAACCCATATTAAAAGCTAAACATCTAATTGGGTCTCATGCACTCGATAGTCAGAAAGCCTTTGCCTTCAAATTAAGCAAAGGAAGGCCAGGAATTACAGGATGAATTATTACAGGCTGAGTATAAGGAAGAAAATGTGAGAGGCTCTTACCGTCGACAAGGAGAATCGAGTCGACAACGAGTCTTCAAACCAAAATGTCCCACATTCACCCAAACTGTGCCTAGCTAGAGTTCAAACAAAAAAACAAGTGCCTCTGAGCTAGCAACTCCAAGAAACCAAGAATGTAAATTTAAATGTTCATATTTCTCTATACAAATTTATAGAAGGAAACTAGCGTGCAAACCTTACCGAGAACAAGTATGGAGGAGAATGTCGGAGATCATGGAGGCCTGTTCTAACCATGAAGCTGAGACGGAAGGCGAACAAGGCATGCACAGTTGCACTTCGACCGATAGAGCCAAAGGCATCGTAGAAGTTATGCAGCTTAACCAACTCTGTCTACCAACAAGGGATGGGGAAATTAAAAGAAAAGAGTAACTCACAGAACCAAGTTGATATCGGAGAGCTCTCCTTGCAGAGGTATGGATAGAGCATCATCGTAGGAGTTTACAGTTGCAGGGCCGAGTGCTCCGCTTCGGCGTAATGCAGCAATGAAACAATGGCCGGGGGGGGAGGGGGGTTTGGGAATGTATAGTTAGCCTAACCCACCCCATCTTCCAGATCTTTGTCAATCACGAGGGGAAACAATTAAACGACGCAGGAGGTGATACCCAACCGTCCCAGATGGAGACTGTAGCACCACTGAGGCATGGCATTAATCATCGACGTAATAATATTGACCGGACAAATCAAATAAAAATATATATAATTCCTATCAGACATTAAGTGCCGATACGGGTTGATCACTTTGGGAATTGAGTGATGGTTTATGCTATGTGGCGAACACATGAAAAGGCTAATTACGTACCCAAAGAATTAACACATGTACAAACCTGTCAGTCTCATTGATGCGGAATTATAGAGCCAATTTCATATATTTAGGTTCGTTACATATGTGTATGTGAAATATAAAAATTTTAATTCGATTATGTTCGAATGATTACATGTAGATAAAGTAAAGGGCATAATTGATAATTGATATGTACATAATCTAGATTTTGTATAGAAAGCATCTAAATAATTATGTTTTTTTTTTTAATATATATATATATATATATAAAGTAAAAGTAAGATGTAAGTAGGTAAGTGTTACACAGATCTATCAAGCGCCCAGAGGGATCAAATCTATTGAGGTGTAAACCTCTTTTTTTAGTGCAAAACTTGAGGAAAGGTTTGCACCTTGAGAGATTTGATCCCTCTCGATGCTTGATAGATCCAGAGTTAAGATGGATCTAGGATGGTTTCAATCTTGTGCAACCAAGGATTAATTTTATTAAAAATATGTAAATATATCAAATATTAATATAATCATTTTAAATATGCAAAATATGTCTGAGATTAACTTGGTCATTTTAATTTTTAGTTTTCTTAGTTACCCGAGTTGGTTGAAATGATAAATATTGTTAAAGTTTAATGATCAAAAATGATGAAATATTTTTTTGAATGCAAAGTGACAATAATAGTGTTAAATGATAGAAAATGTGAATAATAAGAATGTACTCACGCTACAAATAGCCTTCATTCCAATCAATCTAAAACTATTTTCTTCTACTATTCTTATTGTCACCCTTGTTAGTTTGTCATCTTTTCATTTCGATTATATGAAAAAGACAATTTAAATCGTAAATCATTTAAATATTTAGCTCGAGCTATTGTAGTAAACATGATACCTTGTCTCTCTTTCTCTCCAATATTAATAGGTTAAATTACTATAACACAAAATCAATGTACATTGTCAATAACTTTTTGTGCTTACACTAAAATCAATGCATATTGTTAATCCAATCACTTTAAAATTAATGTACCATCATATATCCAATTATATCAAATTAGAAATCAGCATCTACACTGAAATCAATGCATCTAATGCAAGAAATCAAATAATATAAGAAAATAACTTCTACACTCAAATCAATGCACCTAATGCGAGCAATCAAATAAGATTAGAAACCAACATCTACACTAAAATCAACGCATTTAGTGAAAGAAGTCAAATAGGATTATAAATAGCCATCTACACTGAAATCAATGCATTTAGTGCAAACAATCAAATAGGATTAGAAATAATCTACATTGAAATCAATGCATCTAGTGCAAGCAATCAAATATAATTATAAATCAACATCTACATTGAAATCAACGCATCTAGTGCAAACAATCAAATAGTATTAGAAATCACCATCTACACTGAAATCAATGGATTTAGTGCAAACAATCAAATAGGATTAGAAAAAATCTACATTGAAATCAATGCATTTAGTGCAAGTAAACAAATATCATTAGAAATAAATATCTACACTAAAATTGATGCATCTAGTGCAAATAATCAAATAGGATTAGAAATCATCATCTACAATGAAATCAATGCATCTAGTGCGAAAAATATTCTTCCCTCTCTCCTTCTCTCCCCCCTTCTCTCCATCTAGCCTTCTTTGCCTCTTTATCTCATCCCTAAACATACACTCTCTCTCCATCTCTCCCTTGTCACTCCCTCTCTCTCTCCACTTCTCACTCTATATTTCTTCTTCCTCCCTCTTCCCCCCTCCAACTCCATCTCTCTATCCCTCCCTCTCTTGTCCTCTCTCTCAATTCCTCTCTCTAGTCATTCCTATCTCTCCCTTTCTCTCTTACCTCCCTCTCTCTTCCGCCATCTCTCTCTCCTCCAATCCTATCACTATCTCCCTTCCCCTCTCCTTCTCTCTCTCCCTCCTCCATATTTGTGTCTCCCTCTCTTTCACACACCCTTCTCTACCTCTCTCACTCCTCTCCCTCTCTCTCTCTCTCACCCTTCTCTACCTCTCTCACTCCTCTCTCTCTCTCTCTTCATTCCTCCTCTCCCCTTTCCTTTAGTTTATCTCCATCTCTCCCTTGTCAATCCCCCTATATCTCCCTCTTTATCACTCTATATCTTTGTTCTTCCCTCCCATATATATCTAGAGTTAATATATATCATGATATATTTATATATATTATAATATAACAAAATTAATATTGTATTAATCTAAAGTTATTAAATTTAATAATATTAATATTATAATATATAATATGAATATTAGATTTAATAATAATAATAATAATAATAATAATCTTGTAATATAATATTATGCTTAATAATGTTTTTTTTGCATGATATTAATAATAATTTATCCCATGGTATTTGAACCATAGGCTTCACCTAAATAAAACATGTTTTTTGAATGTTTGTAAATATAAAGCATATTATGGAGTAAATATGAAAAGAGGTTTTATTTACTTTCCATACCTGTGGTTTATTTATATTTTTATTTATTTACCATACCTCTTTTATTTACCATGGTATTTGGCCCATAGGCTTGTTATATAATTAGATGTTTATTTCTAATCCTATTTGATATATTTTTATTTATTTACCTTACTTATTTATACCTCTTTTATATTTATTTATTTACCATACCTCTTTATACCTCTTTTACATTTATTTATTTATCATACTTCTTTATTTCTCTTTTATATTTATTTATTTACCATACTTCTTTTATAAATATGGTATTTGGCCCATGGTATTTAGCGCGTGGTATCAATATTAATTTGTCCCATGGTATTCATCCCATAGGCTTCATCTAAATAAAGCCTCTTTTTTAAATTTTTTAAATATAAAAAGGTTTATGGAGTAAATATAAAAAGAGGTTTTATTTGTTTACCATACCTCTGGAAGTACCAGCCTAGATCCATGTTAACTCTGGATCTATTAAGGGTGGAGAGGGATCAAATCTCTTGAGGTGAAAACCTTTTTTTTTAGTGCAAAACTTGAGGAAAGGTTTGCACCCTAGAGATTTGATCCCTCTGGAAGCTTTATAGATCCGTAGTTAAGATGGATCTAGGTTGGTTTCAGTCTTGTGCGACCAAGGATTAATTTGATTAATAATATGTAAATATTTAGAATTCTTTCGGTAAAAATCACATGACAAAGAACGTTGTCGACGCATTTTGAACCAACCAATGTGGTTCAAAGACTGGTTGGTTCGAAATGCGTCGATAACTAGAGCCACATTGGTTGGTTCGAAACGCGTCGACAACGTTCTTGTCATGTGATTTTTACCGAAGGAATTCTAAATATGTACAATGGATCACAAAAGCCAAAATTCTAAAAATATGTAAATATATCAAATATATCATTTTAGTTTTATTTTTTCTTAGTTACCTGAGTTGGTTGAGATGATAAATATTGTTAAAGTTTAATGATGAAAAATGATGAAATATTTTTTTTGAATGCAAAGTGACAATAATAGTGTTAAATGATAGAAAATGTGAATAATAAGAATGTACTCATGTTACAAATAGCCTTCATTCTGATCAATATAAAACTATTTTATTCTACTATTATTATTGTCACCCTTGTTGTTTTGTCATATTTTCATATGGATTATATGAAAAAGACAATTTAAATCATAAATCATTTAAATATTTCGCGTTGTTATAGTAAACATGATACCTTGTCTCTCTTGCTCTCCAATATTAACATGTTAAATTACTATAACACAAAAATCAATGAACATTGTCAATAACGTTTTGTGCTTACACTAAAATCAATGCATATTGTTAATCCAATCACTTTAAAATTAATCTACCGTCATATATCCAATTACATCAAATTAGAAATCAACATCTACACTGAAATCAATCCATTTAATGAAAATCAAATAGGATTATAAATCACCACTGAAATCAATTCATTTAGTGCAAACAATCCAATAGGATTAGAAATCATCTACATTGAAATCAATGCATCTAGTGCAAGCAATCAAATATAATTATAAATCAACATCTACATTGAAATCAACACATCTAGTGCAAGAAATCAAATAGTATTAGAAATCACCATCTACATTGAAATCAATGCATTTAGTGCAAACAATCAAATAGGATTATAAAAAATCTACATTGAAATCAATGCATCTAGTGCAAGTAATCAAATATCATTAGAAATAAATATCTACACTTAAATTGATGCATCTATTGCAAATAATCAAATAGGATTAGAAATCACCATCTACACTGAAATCAATGCATCTAGTGCAAAAAATATTCTTCCTTCTCACCTTCTCTCCCCCCTTCTCTCCATCTATCCTTCTTTGTATCTTTATCTCACCCCCTAAACATAGACACTCTCTCTCCATTTCTCCCTTGTCACTCCCTCTCTCTCTCCACTTCTCACTCTCTCTGTATTTATTCTTCCCTCCCTCTCCCCTCCCCCAACTCCATCTCCCTATCCCTCCCTCTCTCATCCTCTCTCTCAATTCCTCTGTCTACTCCTTCCTATCTCTCCCTTTCTCTCTTACCTCCCTCTCTCTTCTGCCGTATCTCTCCTCCAATCCTATCTCTATCTCTCTTCCCCCCTCCATATTTGTGTTTCTCTCTCTCTCTCTTACCCTTCGCTACCTCTCTCACTCCTCTCCCTCTC